>JACJUY010004578.1:6193-19236 GCA_014220935.1 Platorchestia sp. MABIK | reverse complement strand
GTTGTTGATCACTCTTTTCCCTGCTCAGAATGACAACGAAGTAGCTATAGAATCGATCGCAACGGTATCAAAGCAGCATTACTTTCTATGAAGACGTTCAACTAGCTGCTTTCAATGAAGGTTCTTCACCACAAGTCGTATCCAAATCGATTTTCATAATTTATTAACGACTATGAATTTCAATAGATATTGGTTCGTAATATTCTATATTTGGGAATTATGGCTCCCAGAGGCATGATGTGAGGTTCCGAGCTGATGGTTGTGTAGGCCTTCTTTTCATTGAAATAGAACAGGTTTTTGTTTTGTTACGGAGTAATTTTTTTACTCTACTGCTGTCCTGTTTTTCAAAATCTACCCAGGTAGCAAAATTTATTGACCTAATATTGAGCCAATATACAGTCTCAATATTGACTGGATATTCAAAATGAACATTGGGGAAATACCTTATTTTGGAAAATTCGGTTCATATTGGAAAAAAATATTGGCCCAATAACAATATTATCATCAACCCAATATCAACTAATTATTGTTTCAATATTGATTAGATAATGAGGTGTTCCCCACAATATCATTGGATTGACACTCAATTCTTGATTTAAGGTTGAAATTGGTAAAACAAAATTGTCCCGATAATGATATATTCACTTCTCCATTATCAGCTAATAATTGTCACTGTGGACTTGACTCCAAGGTTGTTAGACCATTTGCAGCTGCTTCCGCCATTGAGTTCCGTTAGCGGCGTAAAGAAACGGCCTTACTTATGTTTACCTTCCACTTGCTATGGGTGATACGCACAGAAGAAATTAAAAATTTAAGTCGAAAGAATTTACATTGGAGGTATATCAAGGTTACTGAGCACACATAAGTAGACTAGAATTGAGGTTTGAGGGGTAACTAAGGTAAGGCACTACAAAATGTTCCTTAGAAAAATACAAGGTGGTCGGGCAACCTGTACATGCAGTTTGATCCCGTCAAGTATGCGTAATTGTTCAATATATAGACATTTATTGTTATAGTAACATATGACAAACGATTTTAGCATATTTTTTTTAAAAACTAGACCTTCGAAACTCATTGGACGACTGGAAAAACAAGAACTGTGAACCTGTGAATACACTAATTCTGAATTAACATATATTATTATAACGTATTCACATTTATTGATATCTGTCCAATATATCTGCGCTCATTAATGACTGAAATAACTATTCATTAACTTAATTGGTACATTTTATACAATTTACTCCGAATTATTGGCGTACGACATCAACCCAATGTTTGAGCAATAATAATTTTTATTTTAACAAATTTTATTAAATTGCGAGATTTTTAATTATTATGAGATAGTTTCCACGTATTTGAATATCATACATATACACACACACTGTTAGTTTAATATTAGAAATAAAACTATTAACCACATTGTCCCAATAACAAGTTGATTTCATAAATATGTATATCTCTTTTCAATATTGTTTTGTTATTAGCCTACTATTGTAATCCAAGATTTCAATATCGGGTCAATAAATAATTATCAACCCAATATTAGCCTGATAATTTCTTGCTACCTGGGTACTATTTTCTTTTTCAACTCTTATCCTGTTTCAGTTTCTTCTCTTAATCATGCTGTTTCTCTGCGCAAATAATTTAGGATATAAACATGCGCGTGCAAAGATTCCTTAATTCCATGTTGAATGGTACCTTCTTCCTTTGGGGCTAGGGGTTAGAGAGACTTAAACTAACTTATAATCTAATCTGTTTATGATTGTCTTGGGCAGTCTACTCGATTATACGTGAGCTGCTAACGTTAAGCGATTTACAGCTTCAACATAGATCATAAATGACTGGGGCTTTGATGAATCGAAGAGCGCCTGTTGATGAGTTGAGGTAATGCTCTAATAGCAGTACAAAACAGAGGCGATGTAGTTGCATAGCTATGTCACGATTGAGTTTCGTAGTCTACAGCACAAGTTGACTGACATGGAGGTACAGCGATATATAGGGGGCTGAAAGTTTCGTAAGTTAATTTATTTGTTTTTCAATAAGTACTGGGAAACTTTCAGACACATAAATCTACCTTCGTGCATAATTGAGAAACCACTGAAGTGGTATGGCTCTAGTTGTTAAGCAAACGTTAGGTTTTATGCTTCTGGAGTGTTAATGATAAGGGTTGGATTAGGGTAAAAACAGTGTATTTTATATTTCTGAAATGTTAATGATGAACGTTTTTTATTTCATAGAAAAAATAAAATCCAGTCGTTTAAAAATGGGATATCAAAGAATCTAAGGAACAGAAATGAAAATACTAGGTGATTTGATTTCTCCGCCATTTTGAAGCAGCTTGGGTGAGAGCATAGCACATTGGCGTAAAATTGAAAATGTCGCACAAAAGGAAAGCAACTAAGGCCTGAAAAAGGATTCAAAAGCCTTGCTTCGAAAAAACGCAAACTGTAACAGGGTGGGGCTTCTTCACAGCTGAGGCCTTGCGTCAGGATTTTTTGCCCACAAACAACGTGGCTAACACTCATTACACAGTGGTTCTGAAATATTGAAAATGGCCTGGTTTGAAAAGTTATGAGACAGAAGGTACAAAATCATCTGCGGGCAATGTATCTGAGAACAAATCCTCGCACCACCCCCGTACATTTTCGAAGGCTAAGTAGAAATGAACCACGATAGTGTTCAAGTAGGGACCAAAAATTTGTTTCATAAACGTCACATTCAGTGACACATGAGAAGATGCTACTGGATTTGTGACCAGATAGATTTTTTCAAGCCAACATCTGCCTGATATGAGATGATAACAAGTAAGTGGACTTATAGGGGTTCGTATGGTCAATAACATCATCATGATTGAAATCATTTAAGCTAAAACCCTGCGAACTCTAATTGTCTGTATTTTTTTGAGCCAATCTTCCCAGGTTAAGATTATAATATATATTTATTCATTACGAAGCACAATCGCATCCTCCTCGTCTGAATCAAGGGTTTCTTGCGTGGAAACAATTTGCTGAAGACAAAATAATGAAGCCATCGTCAAACCCGGCCGTAAACCTGATTAAGAACCTCTTCTTAATGGCAAACAGAAGCTCTCTAAAAGGGGAAATCAGTGCATCACTGAATTGAAATTATGGAGTGTTATGAAAATTTACCGTAGTTACAATTTTGTCTGGTCAAGTGGAAAACTAACCTTTTCGAAGAACAATTCAATAGTAACTTTGAGAACAAAAGAAGGTAGTTACATTAACAGCCAAGTTGCCTCATTAATGGATTAAAACATTGATCCTTCATTAAATACAAAATTAATTATAGGGTTATACATAATTGAAGGTTTTAAAACAACAAACAATAACAAACACTCTTTTGAGTAATATCTCTTAACTGCAAATTTTAGTGCATTGACAATTTTTCTGAAAAACAGATCAGTAATATCGGAATATTCCACCGTATGAGAAACGGTATTGGTAACAATATTCTAAGATTTCATCTTCTTCTGTGCAGATCAATTCATTTCAGTGAACGATAAACTGAGTGGATTTGTTCTTAAGACATGGTGTTCTTATAACATAGGATTTTTCTCTTAATTGAAATGTTTTTTGAAAAGTCATTATAATAGACCAAATTATCCACCAAGTACATCAGGTTGTCACAAAACATGACTGAAGTTATGGAAGAACTCATAAAAAGACTTTGTTTTAGACCGAAAAGCGCAGGTGTTCTTCAACGATATCTAAGCACATATGCATTTATTATTAGGTTTGATGCCTTTCACATTACTCGACCGCGACGCAGTTGAATATATTTAAAAAAATGTCAGTCTAATTTAAGATTAATCGAGCTAATCCTTTAAAACTATTTTATGTCAAGCGTAAGCGCTTATTTGGGAAATTCAGTTAAATTTAGCAAACTTGTCTCGTTTGGGACATTTTATAGAATAGATCAACTTACGAGTATAAATATACTGTAATATTCCGAATCTTGAATAAATTAATTCTCTTTGGTTTGCGCATAAAAGCTGAATTCAGGCCATTTTATTATTCTTTCTAACCCAAACACGAATTACATCTGGCAACGGATGTATGTATACGGCTCGTCATAGTTTGAACTGAAGCTAATGGATCAAAGTCCTTGCCCATGGCTGTCTGCCATGCAATGTCTATACGAACTTTCAAAAAATGGACAGAGAAAGGTTTGGCTTCGAAGCGCTCAGTAATTGCGCATGCATAGCCAATGTGCGGTGTTTGTTGTTGGCGCCTTGTCATCTGGAGATCTAAGAAAAGAAGAGCAATAAAAGTTCGTGCAACTGAATCGGACGCAGTAAGGCCTACGGCAGAGATGCTAAATTCGCTTGTTTGCGTCAGCTTCACTCATCCGCAGTGCCATGAATGAGGGACCTTGACGCCAGTGATAGAAGCGATCATTATTTACAATTATTCGTCCGGATCCTTGCCAAGGGTTATTTTTATTGTAGCCCTATGAAAGTGGAACTCGTGAAGAATAAACTACATTGAAATAAATTAACATTGAAATTTAGCCGAATAGGATAATAAATGAGCAGTTTTATTATTCGGTTATATCTGTGCCAGATGGAAATGAACAGACTAAATATTGAGATGACAATGTCTCCCGAAGTTCTTGTTGTTTGACATTTGGCTAAATGGCGTTGTACTAACGCTAAATTCGTGCGAGATTAAGAAAAAGTGTCCCACACAGAGAAAACCTGATTCCAAAGTTCATAGATTTAAAGCATGGGACTTCAAAAACCAATTTTTTCTTTCAACGACACCTTGCATGTATGTGGTCATACTGCTTCTTTACACACAAATTTTTGCTAAAAAATAATGTTTTCTTCTATGAAAAAAATCTTAATTCAGAAATACGGTTCATGTGTGAGGAACTACCTCAACACATTTGTTTTACCAGCTGCTTCGAAACTGAAAAGATTAATAAATACAAGGACACCAAGTTCCAAATTTAATTTTATTTGTCGCCTCTCAATGCCGAGGAAGAATCTTAATATTAGCAAGGGAATTGGTACGTAACCAAACGCAATAAGGCTAGTAGCCAACTCAGAAGATTAGTTTTTAAAAAAGGACTAATTCGTCCTGAAGTTAATTCATTTATTTAGATTAAAATACGCATATAATTTTAAGTGGTTCAAAATTGGGTGTCAGGCAATGACGGTCGACAGGCACAGAAAAGAAGACTCCTGTGGAGCTCTCGGTTTCAGGGCACAGGGCAAACGGCGCCAGCTAATACTGATGACACGGTGCACCAACGGAACTACAATGTGCCAGCGTATCCCTAGCACTTCAGGAGGACAGGAGAACCGTTCGCGCTAAACTGACGATTGAAGCCGGCATGGCACCAGGGTTACAACCAGGCCAAGAGCAGCCAAAGCGCGACCCACGCCTCCAGTCTCCTCAGCTGTACATAAAAATGAAGAAATGTGCGCAAAATGTATACAAACAAAGAAATGTTATTGAACAGAGCTATTCAAAGAGTTTAGAATGAGTAGCAGTTAACCGTCAAAGTTATTTACCTAGATCGGCTACTGCTGTCCCACAAGATGGCTTAATTCGCTATTTAGGTTGAGAAGCACGAAGTGCGCAGTGCGACGCAGCGCCAGCTAGAGATACTGAAAAATAGGTACAGGGTAAGAACAAAGTCTACCATCCTGGTAAATGTGTACAATGATTTAGTTCAAGTAATTGACAAATATTAGGAGCACGAAACCAACCTGAAGAATTTTATCCTCCAGTGCGCGTAGCGACTATTAGACGATGGGTGTATAGGTGATATAGGAGTCGTAATACAGTTTAAGCAATAAGAAAAGGGAGAAGCCCAATAGTAGTTTAGTAGGTAATAGGTAATAGTAGTTAATATTTTAATAGTTTAATAGAGACGGCGGTGCGCTGCGATAGGGTAAAGTTGCTCCACTTTTAGAGCAGCGAACACGCCTTTTAGAGGAAAGTTAATTGCGGTTTGAAACCCGCCTAAATCATGCAATTATTTAACGAAAAAGAACCTAAATTTTACACATTCACACTCACAACCAAGCAATGGACTTATTAAGCATGCAGGAAGAAGAGTTGAAGCGTTAGACCTGCAACCGTCGCCAAACTCCACGCCACAGCCGAGCGTGCTCCCGACGTGCCGACGTAACAGGTGACTCCAACCGAGACGCAGCCTGAGCCCGACACAAAACCGCCTGGCTGCCTGTTTACCTGATACCAATACCCTATAATATGTGCTGCTGCTGCGCGACCTCACCTGCCACGCAGCACCAGCAATTTACGTTAATAGTACAGAAATCGAAGTACACCACGAACGAATCTGTGGGGAAATTTCCCCACACATTTTCACACTTTTGAGTCTTTAAATTAATCCCCAAAATTTTAATATATGGAAAATTAGATAGTTTTAAAATTAATTTAAATGATGAATTCGCACACCTGGGGTAATCTTGGGAAATCAAATACTGTTACAACCTTGGAAATATTAGCACAAGGCATCACTTTTCTGGGATCTCAGTTTTTTAACTAAGTACATATGGTGGATTTAGATAAGTAGCGATATGGGGTAACAGGAAATTCAGAAGTGCTGGCCACAAGCCCGCTTGATCTGAAAAGAATTGAAAATTTTTCAATGCAATTTAGAAACAGATATAAGCAGGAAAAGAAAAGAACTTGTGGAGAATGTTTTCAAAAGTTGAGACTCTAACAGACACCTCGAGCACGTATAAATGAACGATAGTCAGAGCATCTTTTGGCTGACTTAGTCTTCAACATATGTCATAAAACACTCCAGTCGTAAATGAGAAAATGTTGTACACAAAGCTCATTCAAGAATATAGCATGCACATCAATGAAATTTTACAGCAAATACAGCTACAGCTCAATAGAGCTGAAAAGAGCATTGGTTTATATCATCAGTTGTCAAATCCGGGATCACTATGATGTTTTTTCTCCTTTATTATTTTCAAATTTCAAGATTATTTGCTAGAACGGACTTTCATGGTTTAAAGTTGGCAACTGACCTTCATTCAAAACCTTCATGTTGAAACTCTTGCACACAGAAGTAAAAAAAAAGAAATTTTTGTATTTGGTTTCACTTTTTGGTTGTTCATAGTGATGATGAACAATGTACGTTGTGCAAATAACATGTGGTGCGTTACTATGTGAACACTTGCGCATCTTCAATTTTTTGGGGTAAAATTGGCAACAGGACGAAGTTTGATAGTCAGCTTAATCGGTATACTAGTAGATCAGTGTGTTGATGAGCTGAGGCTGTGGTACCCGGAAATGAAACTTGTTATTTTTCTAATAAATAATTACCTTCAAAACTCTGAAATGCCTCTCGCTCATCTGGCAACATTCTGCCCCCACATCTGGAGATGCCCTACATCCAGCACTGCCCTACATCCGGATAAACCCCAAACCCTGTCCTACATTTCTATATAAGGAATACCAGTGATACTTGCGAACCACTCAACTGCAAATAGCTCCACTAACAGACTTCATATAGGGTCCTACGTCGAGGATAAGCTGTGGTAGGCTACGCCGAATTCAGCACGAGCTAGCTGAATTGTAATTTCATGTCGATGAACTATGTTATTGTGCTGAATATTATCAGCGTTGTTCAGCCAAGTTTCTCGATTGATGTTCAACTGAGCGCAAATAACTTAATTTTGTGCAATATAATTTAAATCTACTTTAGTCAATGCATGTTCTTGATAGATATTAGACTACTGGTTGCTTTCGTTCCTATTTTACTAAATGATGCTCGGAATCGAGCTTGATATTCCCTCTTAAGGTCTCGTTGAAAGTCGTTGCTGCATTGATTTACGTTTCGTTCTAGATTAGCCTAGCAGATCTTTGTCTTTATCATAGAGTCAAATAAGTGAGTTCAATTTACCCTTTGTTCCTTCGATTAGTTTTATTCGACTAGTTAGCCGATAGTTATTGAATTAGTAGTATTTTCATTCATAAAACCAATCGGTAATGTCCTTATTTCTCACCAGGTTTCACCTGTTGAAACCTTGTGTTTTTACCTCTCGGAATTAAAACCCTGTACACGGAAAACTCCCAAATATATGTCTGTTGAATTATTTCCCCGATGTCAGATGAGGTTTAAGTAGAAAGAGAAATACGATAACACCACACACTTTAGTGACACTGAATATTTCGTCGTGGCCCCTCATGCTTAAGGCAACCTATTGAATTTTATTTAGACAGATGCAAAAATGACTTCCCGCGACAATGGAAACAAAAAAAGGAGTGAAATAGCTCTGCATTTTTTTACTTTCCCATCAGAGTTATATCTTTAGGCTGCCAGTAAATATTAAACTTCCCATGCATGTTTTGAACGAAGAAATTCACCTGACGTGCAAAAAAGTTTGCCTTTGTCAAAGCACTCATTCACCAGAGCTCCATCTGAGAACAGTTGAGAACCTCGTTGTTGCGGCGACCGGCTCCCTCTCCACCGTGATCCCGATCTTGCAGAGCAGGCCAGTGAGGCTCGTGGCCGGGTAAGTGGGATTATGGGGATTGATGAACGATGGCTCTTACGACACAGCGTCGTCGCTTAAAGGAGTTCTGATTCTCGTCTCGTGCCAACCAAAGGTCGTGAATCACATAGTAGCGAACCTTTGTTTCTGCTTTTTGTTAGCTTTGTTTGGTCACTCTTTCTCGTTCGTTATTCTTAAAAATCTATTCTGTCAGCACTACTTAAGTGGGAAACTTTTTAAATAAGTTAAATAGTTAACATAGTCCACAGATTGGTACACGTTTGTTATTACGTCCTTATTCATATGGAATAAAAAAAAGTTCGTTCGCTAATTAGTTTACATTTTTGTTTCAAGTGCACACCCATTTATTTTTCGCTTATTATACTTCAAACAACATCACCCCTATTGAGTAACCGTGAAACTCACATGTCTAAGTAAATGGTGACTGCCCTCCCAGCGTTATTGGGCAACATCGATCCCACATAATTTTTCTTTAAAATAAGATGTCGCCAACGAAAAGAGAGCTAAAGACGGGAACACATTTATTTGTATTTGACCAATTCATTATTACAAAAGAGTGGGCTATCATGTTACTTATAATGGTTTATCTAACATCTTTGGTAAGTTATGTAGAGATATTCAATGCCTTATCTGTTTTAAATAATTTTATGTAATGAGTTTCGTAGAAAAGTGCTTTACAATTTTTTCTTTATTTGCTACTCCGTTGTTACACCTCAAAGCTGAATTCCTACTCAGCTTTTGTGAAGAGTGAGGCAAACCAAATGCCCGCATTCTCATGAGCTATTAATACAAATCAAATGCACGCGTTTTAAAAGGATATGAGGAGAAGTAACACAATACTTATAGAATTATTTGTTGTTTTATTTGAATCAGTGTACAATGCCGTTTATGGGCTCACTTTTTGAAGATGGTATCAGGAAGATGGTGGTGACCACACGCATCTTACCATCACCATGACAGGCGTTGCGTTGCGCGCGGCTTTCAAAATTCGGGCATCTGATTTGCCTCACCCTGTATATACTTTTACTTACTCTAGCTTTGCTGAGGGCAGTGGAGTATCATTTTTGATAGGCTGAAAAACTTATGAATTAATAATTGGAGCTTCACGCACTTCTGGAACATGCAGCACTGCAAGAATTCAAATGCATCCAATTACTCTTAATCTAAAAATAAACGTATAGCATTTTCAGGTTTAAAGCAACCGCGAGTGAATCTCCTAATCGAACTTTGAAATACTCTACAGTGTTACAATTAGCTTGAATTTCCGGTTATTCGGGGATTCGTTACCTGCGTATGGACGATAATACAGTACAAATGAAGCGAATGCGTACAAGTTGAAAGAAAATGCCAGCTACAGGCAGATTTTGTTAGATGAATTTTACCAAACGAGATGCGTCCGTCTCAAGACAGAACATTTTTCCGTCTGCTGTCTCTCGAGCCCAAATTGCACCTGTGCCTGGATTGGGATGGATTTTGCAAGTGTGCGTTTATGAACATGTTTGTTTCTCTGCTGACTGGCTTTGCTGGGCTGGTCATAACGTAAACAGATGAACAAACAAAAATTCACTTTCCTAAAGAGGGTTTAGTGTAAATCTGCTTTAAAAAATCATTTCTAGTGAAAAGAAAAAAGTGAAAATTTGGAACTAGTTTCGATTTATGGAACTGCTCCTTATTGTAACTCAAGTCTCTAATCAAAAAGAACTTCTTTTCTACTATGAACAGAAATTTTTTGTGTGAATTGTATTCTCATGAAATCTTTTTTTTGCAAAATTGAGGAGTCCTGTTTACAAGAGTATTTTGTTGACATGTTCTTCAAAGTGCTTAAATTCGAATAAGATTATGATGAGTTCTACAGGCCTAATTTTCACAGAAAGAAATTAGAAATTGAAAATTAATGGAAACCAAATGAATTATTTTGAAAATCAGGAGGTAACGAGAATAAAATCGCACAGAATACACAAGTTTATAAATGAGTTTACACACGAAAAAAGTAACAGAACAATAGTCATACTAGCAACGTATTTTGAGGAGTGTGTTACTCATTTGGGAAACGTTCTGTGTAAAATAGGAACACTTAAATTGGTATAACATGTTTTGGAATTTCTGAATGCAAATATTGAAGGTAAATATACACAGCGAACACATGTTATGACTTCGGGTTTAAGTACAGTATATGTAAAATACCATCATGATTTATCACCGGGAAAATTTTTTTTATTCAATGTTCCTGATTTTAAAAACATTTTCCACTCTTTTTCCGATTTTCCAATTTATACACGGAAGGACATTTTTAATTTTTCCAGAATCTAGCAACTTGCAAAAGAAAATGAATTCTAAAAGTCAATGCTTTAATCTCGATTATGGCCAAAAACTTTGGACACAAAGTTTTCGTTAGTTCATTTTTGAATAAATATATCTGGGAAACTCAAAATGAATGTTGAAGAAAAGTCAGTGATGTAACCAAATGCTTATGGAAGAAAAAATTGCATTGTGTATTTTATTACTCATTCAATACCTTCGACCATTTAAATTAGTCAAGATACTGTTAAAAATTACAATTATTCACCCCAAAGTGAATTTTATTCATGTTCTGAAGCTTAATCTTTAAAGTCATATTTAATGAGATGTAGTGTTAGATGTACTTCGTATTAAACAGTTGCATGCGTTTTCCTCATGAACAGCGAAAAACCGGATTTGAATTAAATTTACTCCGGTTCAGCGGACTGAAATCCATTGTCCTCATCTGGGAGGCGTAGAAACTCTTCGTTTCCAGTAAAACGAAATCCAACATTCCCTTTTCACCCTTGATGTGAATAAACATTTGTGGCAATTGAAATATGCTATGGTTATTCAATTTCCTAGAGGTAAATTCTTTACATCAGACAAGTAGGTAGCTATAAAATATTAAACAATGCTGGAGAGGACGTACTTGAGAGATTTGCATTATCTAGTGTGAAAAAAGAGGTCTCTATTTATCTTTGCATAATGCACATAATCATTACGTTTGTTACTGTACAGAGCATTGATGAAAATCAGTTATGGAACAAACTATTTTAACGGTTGATTTTACTGAAGTAAATGTGAAAAAGAGATTTCTCAGTTTAGGTTACATTTCTCGATTAAATTAAAGAAATGAAATTATGAAAAGGTCAGTAGGCAAAACAGTCATACTGCTTGCTTCTGCATGTGGGTAGGTGTCTAAATGGGGGAGAAAATAATGTTCTATATCAACACTATGAAAGCAATTTTATATCCACTAGTGGAGTTTCCTCCAGAACGTTAAAATATGTGGCTCTGTGTTTTCCTGCTTATGTCTGTTTAGGTAACTCAAATCTAAAAGCAAGACCCGCAGACCTAAATATTGTCCATACGAAGAAGATCGTGCGTCTCTAAAGGGCTATTCTGAGACTGCTGCAGCTTTATTTTGGGCTTTTAAGAGAAATTTCTCAGTTGGTGTAGCTCTGTGGACATTTTTTTTTCCTTAACGGTGATCTAGATTCATGCACATGCTCGTTCATTATAGAAGTTAACCAGTAAAAAGTTAGCACAGATAGCGTTCATGTTTGCAACGAATTAAACTTTGTTATAGAAATCGAGGTCGGAGTTGGCGAGAAATTAAAGAATTTTCAATGGAGTAATCGCAAAATATTTTGCTTTAAGGTTAAAAAATGTCCTCAGATTTAGAAAACGTAAACGGAAAAGGAAGTCATTACATTTACATGCCAGTATGGACTTAATGCAAGCACACTAATTTCTTGAAATTAAAATGGGTATCAAATTCATACGTATCTATCAGATAGAAGCCAGTAGCCTATCCTGGGAGAGATATTGTCCCTCTCTACTCTGCTTTGAACCCCTTGTCTCTGAACATTTCTCCTGATGATATCGGTAATGAGAGCTCTACCGACGTCATTCCGTGGGTGTAGGTTTCCATACCTTGTTCTTGTTCAGAGGTACAGTGAAAAATTAACAGTCAAATTTATGACTTTTTTCATTGGTGTATTTCATTTAAATCAAATATATTTTCAATATATTATTACCGTCAAGGGCCCAACTTCAACAAAACATCTGACGGAAAATTTGAGCGTGGGTTGTCTCTCTCACGAACAATTTTTAATTTTAAATGAAAAATTGAAGCTAAAAAAGCAAATAGTCAACTTGTGTTTTCCATATACTTACTAATATTTATGAACTCACCAGTATAACTCCTGAAAGTGACCAAAAGTTTGTTCAAAATTTCTCCTATTTATTCATAATTTTTGCACTTGGAGCGACAGCTTTGTAGTGATCAATCGTTTTGCTATGTTTATCGTTTGGAGTGGATTTGAACCTCGAAAGAGGTAGTTAGAAAATTTTGAATTGCTCATATTGTCCATTGACATTTTACGAAGGGAGCGGTCGATTCATCATTTTAGGGATACCGATTGGTGAATTTGCTGTTGTAAGACGGTTTATTGCTTTGCGGAATCGCATGACTGGCCACAGAGCCTTGCAATTCTACTACGATGCTGCT
>JACJUY010004577.1:2007-69811 GCA_014220935.1 Platorchestia sp. MABIK | reverse complement strand
GAGTCAAAGTCGGAGACGTTTTTAGAGGTGTTTACTTGAAGGAGGTTCGAGATCGAAAGCGACATGAGGACATGAGCGTCAGCTGGGACGAGAGGCGTCAGCTGGGACGAGAGCCTTCTTGACGAAAACCGCTCTTGCTCCTCCATCTAGTAGTACTTGGACGGTTTGTTGGTTCACGGTGCCAGAGCATGTTTTCAGTTGTCCTAAATCGATCAGCTTGTTTGAGGCGATGTGATTACATGCGATGGGGGAATATCGTCGTATTCATCTGCTTCTTCATGTATTAGATTGTTCACTCGAGCTGTAGTACTGGACATGGGTGGGCTTGCATGGGCTGCTCCACTACTGTGGCTGTCGCCATGCCTCTTCTGTAACTGGCGGCACTCATCACTAGGATGCGATCGGTTGGGGCCATGGAAAGTGCAGAAAAATCCAGTGTAAGGATTTTACATTTACAGCGGAGTGTTGAGCGATCTTGAGCTGGTGGGGCCACCACGTGTGTTAGAAATTCATAATGGCGTTCCTCGAGAGTTGTTGCTGGAGTTGGGTGATCTTGCTGGAGTGCTAGGGGCTCGGACAGGGAATGACGAGAGTCGCTCTGGTGCTAATGATGCTTTGAGTGCTGGAGGGCCAGCATCCGTCGTTGATGTTAGTGTGTGACCAAAGCTGGTGTGTGATGTCAAAGCTGGTGAAGTGATGTATGTGGTCTGGCTTGTAATGAGCTATCACCCTGAAATCCTAGGATTGCGACTGTATTACCACCTCTGTCACGCAATTGAGTTGCGAGGAAGGTGTGCAAGCTTGAATAAGCTCGGTCAACGAAAAGAAAATCACGAAGAGTCTCATAGTTGGCTTCGATGTTGTATTCTTTTAACCAAGCGTCAAAGGCTTGTTCTAGGCGTCGTAGATAACGTGAAATATTGTGGCCTTCTTCTGGCTTCTAGTCGTAGTAGTTAGCGTGTAGTTTTTCCGGTGTGACTTCATGAGCATCTAGTAGAAACAATTTGATTTCAGGAAGCTTGAAGCGATCTCCTGCGGGCAGGGTATCGATGAGTCGACGTACCTTCGGTGTGATCAAATTATGGAGCATGACAACAGCTTCGACTTCAGTAAATCCCATTGATGTCGTGTGACTGCAGAAGTGTTGCGAAAATTCGTCCATCCTTTCTTTCGTGGAGTCGAATGGAGCCGATGGAAGCATCTTCACTCTAGCATTTTGAGGCACGATTTGAGCATCTAGTTGTCTGAGCCTGAGCTCGTGGTCTCGTTGTGCTGCTTCTCGTTCCGCTGCTCGTTCCGCGGCTTCTAGTTCTGCTTCTTCCAAATGCCTCTGGCAGCTGGTAAATTCCTTTCTGTGCTCCACATCGGTGGTAGTGAGGCCGAAAGCTTCGACGTATTCTCGAGCTTGAGCGACGAGGTTCATCTTGTTTTATGATGCGATGTCCGCGTGGTTGAGTAGAACCCAGAAATCACAGGCAACGTTGGCAGTCGCGCAAAGCTTTTGGGTCCCTGCTCGGGCGTCAAAATATGTCGATACCGTCGTGCGATCGACGTGGGGGATTCGAAGGAAAAAGGGGCTGTCTTCTGTGCGGCTACCTTTTTCGGGGCACTTGCTTTTTTGCGCAGCGGCCCTCCTGAGGTTCGTGTGGGTACCGCCTACGCCGTAATTAGTCCGTTAGAGTAACAGAGAAGAGTTTCTGTTTGTGCTGAACTACGGTGGTACCGTTAGGAAGACGTACAACTGTCTACGCCGTAATTAGTCCGTTAAGGCTCCTCAAGATAATGCCTGATTCGCCGAACTACGACAGTACCTTCCTTTGCGACAAAACTGTGTAAAATAGTTTGTCCTCCTAATGCGGTTCCTTAGGCCCCTTTTAGGGCGAGGTGTCTCTATGGACTAAAGCCTGTATAAAAAGGAGAAAGAAAACGCTTTTGACCTTAGGTTGGGAGATCTTTAATGCTAAATTTCTTTACAATACCTTCTCAACAGACGAATACATTTTCTGCAAAAACAGTGATTTATTTCCTCCTGCAAGAATAGCATGAACAAACATGAGCAACTGCATACCACGACACATCCATGCAAATTGCATGTAATATATTTTTGCTATTTAGCTAGGTAATCAGACTATATTCCAGGTGAGCGGACGGACACGCCAGTTTATCTATACATCGATAAACCCATGCACTGCTCCAACTGCCAACTGTATGGTCACTCCAAAAAATGCTGCAACAGGCCACCAACCTGCGCAAAGTGCAGCACTGCAGGGCACTCAAGCGATCAGTGCCTGGAAGCACAAGCCAAATGTCTCCATTGCTGCGGTCCCCATCCAGTGAAAAGCAAAATGAGTCCTAAGCATGCTGAACAACAGAAATAGTATAAATTTACGCAAAACACAAAGTAGGCCTCCGCCGCACGAGACAGCTTTACCATGACTCTGACGAATACTCCGAAAAAACACTAAAAACAATCACCAAGCACTTTCTCTGCAAAATGGATGCTACCGGAAAACGCAAGCTTTCGCCGTGGATACTGCAAAAGAGCCTGGACCTAGAACTTAGGACTAAACCCAACCGCACTTCCTCTAAGAAAAACGATTCCTTTAAAATTGAAATCAGCAACTCACGCCAGAGCGATTCTGTCCGCAACATAAAGTCATTTAATAATATATCTGTCACCATATCCGAACATTGCCACCCCAACGGCGCCAAAGGACTCGCTTACATATACAAGTACGACCTGTCCGATTTTGAAAACTTCCGCAAAGGACTCAAAGAAGACCACGACCTCTACGATGGGATCAAGGCAACATGGATCCGACACAAGAACCCACTCGCCCAACCATTGCTACTAACTTTCCGTGGTGACCTCCCTGAATATATTGCAGTGCCAGGCGAACAATCAAAATGCAAAGTATACGCCTACACACCATGTCCGATGCTTTGTAAAATATGCCTGGAATACGACCTTCACAAAAGTGGTGCTCAAGCAACACTCCAATTTGTGTTCGGTGTGATAACGCTTATCACAGTGTTAGCGAATGTATCAGCTTAAAAATAGAATGTCACCACTGCGGCCAAAATTATTTCACCGGATCCCTTAAATGCATCGAATTGTAATACCAACAAGAAATTGTAACTATACAACACAAATTTAGACTCAGTAGAGCCCAAGCCAAAACAAAATTGGATTCAGAACGTCCTCAATATTGGCGCTCCTTTGTCAGTGCAGTACAGACGACCGCAGCCAGCACAGCTTCAAACCGCACTCCACCGAGGGAAGTGGAATCTCCGAGCACTGCTGCCGACAGTCCCGTCAAACCTGTGAACTGTAGCACGCGGAGAAAGCGGTAAAACTCTTAACATCAGGAGCGCCATTTGGAAAAGAAACAATTAACAGAGGCTTTGTGTATGAATCGTGATACCAGCGAACTGTACAGTACATCGATACAAATGATCCCAAATTACGAGTCTGCTCTCAGCGATTGTGAAATAACCAGTAAGGACAATCCTGCGGTCAGAAGAGAAACCGAAAAAATTTTCTTCGAATATGAAACAAATCCATCCATACCTGAGCAATGAACAACCCAGCCTCAATTATGTGATACAATGGAACTGCTAAAGAGTTCGAGATAAGAAAGACGAACTGCTGGAAATGATACACCAGTACCAACCAGCTGTTGTAGCGCTACAGGAAACCAAGCTGTAGCACAATTATACATTATCTATTTCCCAATACTCCTTTCTTACCAAACATGGCCACTTAACTTCATCCCCCATGAAGAAGTGGGTTAGCTTATTCATCACTCGGTCCCATTCAGATAACACGTTCTCACATCCCAGTTCCAAGTGATCGCCGCTACCATTCAACTTAGTAGGCCAATCACAGTCGTCTCAACGTACACGTCAAGAAATCATAGCCTTCCTCTGGAACCACTTCGTGACCTGGAAAATCAACTCCCTGCTCCAATCATTGTTTGAGGGATTTCAACAGTTATAACACAATTTAGGGATGCAGAACAACGGACATTCGGGGGCGAATTCTTGAGCAATATATAGAACAGTCAAACCTCATCCTACTACATAAATACGGGATCCCCAACCAGAATCTCGTATAACTCAGAATCCGCCATAGATCTAACGCTAACTTCCTCCCGCTGAACGCTGAGTTGGAGATGTCTACCTGTCTCTCACCTGAGAACAGCGATCACTGCCCAATCTTAATCCAGCTAATGAACGCACAACAAAGCGAGCCAAGTAGAACAGTGTGGTGCCTAAATAGAGCAGATTGGTGCTCATACGAAAACCACCCAAAGTGGAACGAGCTGGAAATCTCGCCGGAAACTAACTGGGAAGAACACCTCCAAGCCATCATTAATGCTATACTGGCTGTAACTAAGAAGTGCATTCCCATCATTGAAATTAAAACTTTTTTTTCTAAAGCCCTATTGGAGCGCAAAATTGACAGAAACACGACGAAACCGCGAACGCCTATACCAAAAATATTGCCAGGCCTGATAGGTGCAAAATGCTTTTCGTTGGAAAAGAGCACGAGCAATCCACAGAAATCTCTCACGAAATGAAAAGCGGAAAGCGTGGATAAGTTTCGCAAATACATTCACCAAAAAACACCTTTAACAACCGTTTATGCAAATATTTGCAAAATTAAAGGTCAACCCCAGAGAAAAATATCCATCACACAAGAAAAGAACACTACGTATGCCACCGTGCCCCAAAAAGCAAAAAGCTAGCGATGACCTTCAGCAATACAAGCAGAGCCACAAACTACCCTGTCGAATTTCAACAAGAGAGAGAAAAGGTCCAAAACGAAGGTTTAAATTTTTCATCTACGAACACTGAAGTATACAACATACCGTTCTCTGCAGCAGAACTAGAAGCTGCTCTTTATAACACCAAAGACACCTCTCCTGCTGCCGAACAAATCTCCTATCAGATGTTAAAGCACCTACCCGAAGCCGGCAAGCAATGTTTTCTATCCATGATGAACATATTTTGACAGAACGGTTATTTTCCCCCTAGCTGGCGAGAGGCAATTTTAATCCCTTTTCCAAAACCGCATAAATTTCCACAATCGCCCCAAAATTACAGACCCATCGCACTAACTAGTTACCTATGCAAAATAATGGAACGTCTTGTCAGCATTAGAATCGTAGACTTCTGTGACATACACGGCTGCCTCACCAACATCCAGTGAGAGTGTTGAAGTTGTTGACTGGGAGATGGTCGACAAGGTAGAGCATGAGTAAACAGTAAAGTATACATCAAATAGTAATCTAATAAGCGTCTATCTACTTTTCACATTTTTCTTCTTTTTTCGGGTGCGTTTGCTACATTGCTAGCACGATATGGGGAGACATAAAAAGAGAAGGAAGGAGAATGACATCTCTAGGTCTTCGGATTGACACTCGGACACTCCTCTTCTCAGCCCTCTTTTTCAAGTAATCTGCCTCCACTTCCATCTTCTGATTTTCAATTACCAGGAGAGGTGCTTTCGGCTATGGATAAAAATCAGTCAAATCCTCCAATTTCAAATCAAGTAGACCTGAACGTGGGAAAAAATCCCCTACTCCTCTCAAGTCCAGATAACCCAAAAATTGAGGGATTTTAGCAGCAGGGTGGACAAAAGATCCACAGCTCAGATCTTAAGTCACTCACTTCCTCAGCTCAAAGAGCTATAAACCAAGTTTACCTCCAAGATTCAGATACCCAAGGGCCTGGAATGCAGGCAGAGAAGCCATCAATTATCATCATAGAACCAAATGCTGAGTCACCCAGTAGCCAAATTCTTTGCATATGTCTCCCTGAGCAAAGCCTTGGCTTATTCTCCTCTAGGTAAGGGAGACATTAGTAAAATGTCTAAAAACACTCAGAAAATCTTACTGATAGTGACACTGAATGAAAGTGCTACTAAAGATCTTCCTATCCTTCTGTCTGTCACTGAAATAGGCACTTGGGTAGTAAAATGTAGATTGTCTCTCAACCAAACCAGGGCATTGGGAGTAATTGGACCATTTGGTGAAGACACCACTGATGAAGACTTGACAGAAGCACTGAGCATGACAGTTACGATATCATCGCTGAGAAAGAATCTAAAGCTAAGGAAAAAACAAAAACTTCTATGTTTAAAGTACATTTCAATACCTGTTCTCTGCCCCCCTATGTGTACTCAGGCTATCAACGCTACAGAGTTAACGCTTTTGAGAAGAGACCCTGGCAATGTTTTAAGTGCCAGAGATTTGGTCACAGTGCTGCAAACTGCAAGAGCTCTCCACGGTTTGTGACTTGCAGTGACAATGTGAAAGACTGTCTTACTAAAGGTGCGCCCAAATGTTGGAATTGTGGAGGCAGCCATGCGGCCAGTTAGGGCGGATGCTCTGTAGTCAAACAAGCTAAACAAGTTGAGGAGGTACGAACACTGAACAAGGTCTCGTACAGTGACGCTCTCAAACTTGCACGCAATAAAAATGCACCCTCTGATTACAGCAGCAGAGCAGCAACTGAGCAACCTATGGTATTGCGCTCTGTAGCTGGGGCTGGAGGTAGAGACAAGGTCGAGTCTCCAAAAAAGAGCTCAGTTGGTATCCAAACTTGTGATGACAGCCAAGAAATACTTTCAAATGTGTTCCCATATTAAAATTCATTGAACTGTTGGCAAAACTTTTACTTCAATGTAACACATCTGCTACCTCTGATGAGTCCCACCCAACTGAAATCATAACAAAAATTGTAAAAAAGCCATTTCAGCTAGCATTTCTTTCTATAAACCAACCCAGCTTGACTCAGCCTCTAGCCTCATGAGAACACGTGCTCAGTGCCTTGACAAAATGACACCTAAGAGACCAGGCTCTGTCTTGAATGAAAATGCTCCTGATAATCTGGTGCCATCTCCAGTAATAGGGAGCCATTTATTGCAAGGCAAACAAAAGAACCTAAAAACCCATGCTCAGCCTTGCCCCGCATTGTGGAAAAATCTCAGCATTCTAAAGACAAGCCACTAGTAAAAAATATAATTTCCAGTCTTAGTTCCTTTTCAACTCAAACCGAATGTCCTCTGAAGAAACAAAAGTAATCCAGTGGAACAACCATTCACTTAAAAATAAACTAAGCAATTTCAAGTTATTTTTGTATGCAAACAAACCCAATGTGGTTTGCCTGACAGAGACCTGTTTGAATGCTCAATACACTCCAAATTTTATCAACTACCTCAATACATAACTACAGAGATGCTGGGCAGGCTGGGGGTGGCCTTGTTCTGATTAGAAGTGATACTCCTTATGTTAAAATTAACTTTCATCCTTACCCTCAGGGAAAATTAGAGGTAATTGGGATAAACCTTTTTATTAAAAACAGTCCATCTCCCCTCTCAATACTCAATGTTTCTAATGCCAATCATTCCATTACTTCATCTGAATTTCAGCATTACTTTGCCCGGATGGAATCTTCACGACTAATAGTTGGAAATTTCAATGCCCATAGTTCATTTTGGAAAACAAGTCAACCACCCAACCCAACTGGTAGGAATTTGGAGCACACATTAACTCATAATCCCTCTCTTGCCTTGCTTATTCCTCCCTCAATGCCCCCATACTATAATGCACACCATAACTCTTTTTCTACTATTGGCTTGACTTTAATTTCAGCAACGCTGCATCCAATTGCTGATGTGAACACAAAGCAGGACATAGGCAGCGATCACTACTCGGTAACCACTCGCATAGGCATCGCTCCATCCATCATTCAATTCAAGAGGCGGCCATCCTGGCTGTTAGAGAGGGGATCCTGGGCTGAATGGAAATCTGTACTGCGGCAGGTGAGAATTGACGACTCACCAGATATTGAAGTAAGTAGCTGTAATTTCACAAGATGTATAGTGGAAACTAGCTGTAAAATTTTCCCACAATCTAAGGAAATTGTAAACCCACGCTACAGTAAACCTTCGTGGACACCAAGATGTGCCGAAGTGGTTGAGGCCAAGAGAGCAGCAAAAAAAGCCCTGGAATCCCAACCCACCCCCATAAACCTAATAGCTTTCAAGCGCTGTGTTGCAAGGGTCAAATGGAAGGTGAAGCAAGCTAAACAAAATTCTTGGGTTACTTTTTGTAGCTCGATAAATTCTGAAACTCCCAATGATACACTCTGAAAAGGAGTTAAATGCTTAAGAAATCTCTTCAAGAGAGAATCCCGACCATTTATTCTTCCTGGCAACATGATCACTGATGCTAGTGCTTAAGTATATGTACTTGAATGCCACTATGAAAAAGTTCTTGCATCTCCAGTCCCTCGTCCATTCCCAAACTGCATTCTCATTCCCCCAGCTCTTGCCTTGAGCGAAGAACATACCAGTCTTATAAATGAGCCTTTTTCAGTCAACGAAATGGATCAGTGCATAATCTTTCCAAAACCTGTCTCTTCTGGCCTTGAGAAGGTGCACAACAAACTCCTTACTAACCTCTGTGGTGGTCTCAACTAGCTGTGCGCACACACCACCACACAAGCTTAAAAGCGCCACCTCAGAGCCTCGAAGCGCCCGTACTGGCCGACCAATCGGCGCTCAAGTTTGGCGCTGGGGTGCCGGACCGAGCCTCTACAAGCCGTGCGCTCCGAGCAGCTAAGCGACATCTGAATACACCCACGTACGTTTAGCACAGGCTTGACCGCTTCAAAAGCGGCACCCCAGTTCCACTAACCAGAAACCTGGATTGCGGCAGTGAGGCCGCACCAAGGCCTAGATAAACAGCTGCGCGGCCGAGCTCAGTTCAGTTGATTCACAGCCGCCTTGGTGTTCGATACTAGTCTCATCGCTCCGACAGCCGCACCGCCTCGACTATCAACCATGCCGCCACACTACGTCTTCGACCCAAGTCAGCTACCACCTAGCGTCTCGTGTACTACCAAGTCAGAGACCCTCAGCCAGCAACAGCTCCACCGGTTTACCCTAGACCGCCACTCACGCTGCGACTCTCCGACAACCGTCGGTCCTCTAAGGCGTCCCTGAGTGCTGTACTACCTCACTGTAAATATTCCTTTGTGTGCCATCACTGTCGGCGATACTCACAATACTACGGCTTTTATTCCAGTTGTGTTTTCCTTATCCTGCCGGGTTCGTTTGTACCTCAGGCACTCGCTTCGGGCTAAGGTATTTATGGTCTAAGCCTCTAAGGTATTCTAAAGTCTGCCCGAAGCGTATAGCAGCCTGAGGGAGAACACCACACCTCCCTACTGAAACACAAACCCTGGCTACTGTCGATTTTCAACTTGAGCCTACAGAATGCAATTATCCCTAAGGAATGGAAATCCAGTCTCATAATACCCAATTTGAAACCTAGCAAACTTCCAACTAGTGTGAAATCCTATCGCCCCATTGCTCTGTTGTCAAGCACAGCCAAGTTCCTAGAATCTATGATTAACAAACGCATTTACTATACTCTTAAGCAAAACTAATTCTTGCGACCAACTCAGAGAGGGTTCCGTAGTCAGATGCCTGCCTTAGATCAGGTTGATAGAATAGAGATGGCCATTCGCACTGCTCAGGAATGTAGGAAAGTTCTACTAGTGGTATTCTGTGACCTCAGCAGTGTCTTTGACACAGTTTCGCACATTTGCTATACAAGTTAAGCCAGTGCGGGATACGAGGGGCGACGCTTAGGTGGCTCAGAGAGTACCTCAACGAGAGAAATTTCCAAGTCTTCTTTGAGGGAGAGGCTCTGAACAGGCAAAAATGCAAAATCTGTTGTCCTACAGGGAGCAATTCTGTCTCCTGTGCTATTCAGCGTAATGATAAAAGACATCCCTACAGAGAGAGGAGTTCAGGCCACCGAATATGCTGATGATGTCAGCTTCTTTACCAGTCACTCTGACATGGCAATAACCACTGTAAGACTGCAGTCCCAAATCACCTCTTTTTACAACTGGACCAAACAATGGGCCTTGACCGTAAACCTTTAGAAAACTAAAATGGTGTGCTTTACCAATAAACGAATAATTCCTCACCCCATCAACATTGATGGTCAACCTCTGGAATATGTTCCTCATTAGAGGTACCTTGGTGTTGTGCTGGATGCCTCTCAGCTACGCTGGGAACCCCAAATTGTTCATCTAAAAACAGCGTGCCTTCCGTTAATTAACCTCCTGCAATCTATTTCTCACAAGCCATGGGGATCTGACCACATGCTCCTGCTCAAACTGTATAAAATTCTGATTAGCAGTCAACTAAACTATGCTGCTCCTGTGTACGCGACTGCAGTCCCTTCAGTCTTGTCTGAGCTTGATGTAATACAGAATGATGTAATACAGAATGTCTTGATGTAATACAGAATGTCTCCGAATTGCTACAGAGGGCAGGAGAACTACACCAATCAGTTCTCTACAGGTGGCGTCAAATATCCCTCCCTTGTACTTTATTGGAAATAAATGTTTTTCTTTTCTTTCTTTTTCTTTCTTTCTTGGATATTCATAGAGAACTTATAATGTGTAAATACTAGTGTAGATTGATCCAGCTATCGATGCACCCTGTAATCCATGACCTCTTTAAAACCCACCACCAAATCGCCGAACCCCGACGAACCACCAATCATTTGCCTTCGTTTGTTTCTAAAACCAGAACCATATTTACTAATTTCAGCCAGAGCTATTTCAGACTCCTAATCTCTCCACTAATATCTCCATTGCCCCTTTGGTATGATGCAGAATAGCACATACTCACATATTTTACATCAACTCCCGTTTCTTCTATGACTCCTGACATTGTGAAGCAACTTTTTCAGGATTTAATTAATACTAAGTTCTCTGGGTTCATCACCATCTACAATGATGGATCACGGGTAACCGAGCCAGCCTGGTCTACATCATCAGCAGTAGTGGTCCCAAGCAGAGGGATGATCCTAAGCTGGAAACTCTGCCCGGAAATTCAAGTAATTGAATCAGAGCTCTACGCCATATTTGAATCTCTGGTATGGGCGCAAAAATAACGTGCTTCATGGGGAAAAATAGCCATTTTCACTGATTCACGAGCATCTCTATTTCTGATGAGCTGAAAACCCAAAAATTACCTCCCGCTAGTGTTTAAAATCTAAAACTTACTCATGCTGAGCAGAACCCATGATGTAAAAATGCAGTTTGTGCCTGGCACAAGAACTTAGCAGGAAACGTAGCTGCTGACCGTGCTGCCCAGGAGGTGCACTCATTCCGGTACCGTACAATAACTGCCGCCTCCAAGGAATAAACGGTGAGCTTGATTCATGATCTTCTGGAATAGTAGGTGACAAAATAATGTGAGAAATACAGGGAGGGGCCTCTTCCTTGCTCAAATAAGAGACTGAGTAGGATGGTGGCCATCACAGAAATCGCAGTGTAGAGATAACAATTGCCAGACTTCGTCTTGGTCATGCAGGTGTCAGGGCTCACTTTGCTAGGTTCGGAATGGTTGATAGCCCCTTGTGTTCATGTGGTAATATAGAGACTATAGATCATATCATGCTGTCATGTCCTGTACAAGCTTTGGAACGTACTAACCTAACACCCTTGTTACCATCAGAGTACCTCTTTCATTGAAGAATCTCCTTGAGGGAGGCCATTTTCAAGCTCCAATACAGGATCAAATAATTAATGCAGTCGCCAAATTCTTGAAAGACTCGAACGCCTAAAATGCCATTTGTTAATTGTATGCCTAAGATTATTGCCTTTGTTGCTAGAAGTATCATTTCTACATTGTTATACAGCTATTCTTAATATGTTTTCATGTCCTTATCATCGTATCATGTTTCTTCATCTAATGAATAGAACCATTGTCATTTCTACCATCTTTCATGACCTATTCACTCTGAGGAAGTAGACTAATATGTGACTACCACTCATGGGCAGTAGCTGAAAATGTCAAGCTCCCAAATTAGTTTTTTGAGCTCACTGATGTGGGAGGATGGAAGCCCTTTACGCAGTGTTATTTCTTTTAATCGATGATGGCTATGTATTTTTGGGGGCACTTGTGGCACTGCATTCTGTAAAGAGAATTTTCACTCTCCATCAACATCATTGATAGCTCTAAATTAACTCCCTTTTCTTCTTTCCTCCAAGTCCTGTCCATAGGAGTTTCCTTTGTTTTTCAGTATCAGGTGAGTAAATTTTTATTTGAAATTACCACATTAGTATCAGGAGGCTTCATGCTGCACCGTCTCAGGCTGGACCTTCAATTAAGGGGGGCAACCCAAGCCCCTGCCAGACCCCTGTCGCTCCAGTGAGCTTTTTTGGTTTGTTGTTGAAAAAGGACTCTTAGGTGATGGACTATTCGGTCCTAAAATTTTATGGCGCTACGGACACCAGATCCCCCCCAGGTGGGGGTAAGGGGATCAAAAATCCTGAATTTTCGATCCCATTTCGACCCCATATAAAAAGAAAACAAAACGAGAAATGGAAAATTTGAAACCGTAACTTTGTTGTACTGTATGTACTGTGAATGTACTGTAGTGTGTACAAAATCCTAATTGGGACACAATTGCAATCTTGACTTATAATATTACTAATGAACAACTCCAAGTGCTGCATAGTGAAACTTTTCTGCTTTCTGTCAAGCCAAACCCAGCTCTGACGGGAGAAACAAACGCTCAGCTGTGGAGCTACATGGAGACTTCAAATAAAGAAAAAAGAAACATCCAGTGCGGCGGTAGACGAAGCAGATCTACAACTGACCACCTAGTGTGCCTTGAAACTAAGATCAGGAGAGCTTTCGTGCACAACGGACACTTCGTGTGTTCTTCGACCTAACAAAAGCGTACGATACAACGTGGAAATTTGGAATAATGCGAGATCTCCTACAAATGCAATTACGAGGAAGACTCCCCTCGTTCATCTAAGAATTCTTGCGCGACCGAACTTTTAGAGTCCGAATGAAGAATTATTTGTACAACCCCTTCCCGCAAGAATTAGGCGTCCCGCAGGGTTCAGTGCTCTCGGTCACCCTATTTGCCATTAAAGTAAATGGGGTCGCCTCTCTGATCCCTCAGGATCCGCGAATTCATGCCTCACTTTCTGTTGACGACTTCCAGCTCGGCTTTCGACAGAGTAATCTAAATGTCATAAAAACTAAACTCCAGGAATGTATCGATCGTGCCGTACGATGGACTCAGATGAATGGATTCACTTTCTCAAAAGAAAAATCCAAATATTTCAACACGTTGCCCGGTATCTAGATGCCCCCATCCTTAAAAATCGCAAATCAAGATATCGAATTTGTACAGGAAATAAAATTTCTTGGACTTACTTGGACACAAAACTCTCATGGAAAAAGCACATTGACGAAATTAGAGCCATATGTAAGAAATGTTCGCTATGCTCAAATTCATATCCTCTCACGATTGGGGAGGGGACCAGCACATTCTCCTCCATACGGACAAACTTTTTGTTCGATCAATAATGGATTACGGATGCATTGTCTACGCATCAGCACCCAACACTACCCTAAAAGGCTTTTGGTACTAGTTCCTCAAGAAGAAGGATACGGGCGTTATCAATTCTTCTGAACGCTCCTTATTTGATCCACTCTCATACCTAACAGAAACACAAGTTTTGTTTTTCGGGTCATGTTTTTTCTCGCTAATTTTTAAACATTGAGTATATTGCATGCATCAACAGGCTCTGCGGATCTGTATATTGGGCTTGTGTTCATTCAAGGCTTGATTTGAAGTCATATCTTTCAGAGAACAGATGAAGGGATTTTTAACAAAGATGAAGGGATTTTTGACCAAGATGAAGGGATTTTTAATTTCAGTTCAGTTTCAGTATCCCCTTGAGCAAAATTGTTATTAGCGATTGGAACGGATTTCAGTCCGTTATCATAATTAATTTTTTATAATAATTTTTGGCAGTGTTTTTTACCTCTCGAACAGCTATCGTACTTCTAGAAGGAATTTTCACTGCTCCCTTTACCACGTTTTACTGGTGCCGACCTGAATTATCTTTATTTGTTAATTGTGCGTCGTGAGGGGAACATCTAATAGGCAAGGATTTGATAAAGATTACTTGCACTCAGCAAGTACTCTAGCCCAGCCACACCTTCCCGTAGTGGTACTGTTAGTTTACCCACCTGGAGTTGCTTACTCGTTACATATAGCTAATGTAAAATTGATAACAAAGTGCTCATAGGATTTTTTATGCAAGTGTTGTCAGTTGGTAGAGCCAACGTGGGGGGCGCCCACTAGTATCTGGGTCTTTTATTGTTTTGCTTTGCATATTTATCTTCATTCTGTATCTTGTAAGAAAAAAGCAAACTATAACAAATAAGGTACGATAAATAAAACACACGATTCTGATCCCGTTCGTACATTGCAGCAGAATGTACGAGGACCAGGCAGAATGGCGAGGGGCAGCAAAGGATCGCGACCCAGCCAGAGAGGCTCTGCGGGGGATCGGAAGACGCCCGCAAGAGAGCAAAAGAAGTCATCTGCCAAACCCAATGAGGTAAAATCGATCAGGACGCCAGGTGCAGAACATACAAATAGGCAAAAAAAAAGCACATCTTTTTGTTCGAATTCTGCAGCATAGGCGGGCCGTCAGACTGGAGAACAGGAGCACCAGGGAGGCACGTCTGCTCGAATCACCAACATCGAGAGCAATATCGACCAGGTTATGGAGTGCTTGGATGAAGTGCTGCCGGAGCGTAATGGTTAAATAAAACGAGCCATGCTTCTGATGCACCCAACATAATCTCCAATGAAGAAAGAACCGAGAGGCTTCAAAATACCATTAAAGAAATTACAAATGTACTATCCTCCCTATCATCCTCTGGAGGACTGAAGAGCTCAATCAATCCTCGAAGACAGAAAGATAAAAACAAGTTCATTCATTTGGATTTTGCAAAACAGCCACCACCGCCAGTATTCACGCGCTTTTACAGCAAGAAGTTTGCACCATAAACATAGCGTGCAATCGACCCTTACTCGATTAAAAAGTTGATTTTGGCTTTGACAAAATTGCCACCGAAGTCTAAAACCACCAGCGGCAAAGACAGCGTCACCCTTGAGGTAAGAAACGAGAGCCAAGGTCAAACACTCATGACTATCACGCACATAAATTCAACACCTTGCAAGGTGAAACCCCACCCAAAACTCTAAACAAATCAAAAGGACTTGTCTACATTAAAGAATATAACATGGAAAACTTTACTGAATTCGCAGCCGGACTGAAGGGAAAACTACAACATTAGAAGTGTAATAGACGCAACCTTCATTAAAACAAAATACGAACAGACCAGCGCCCTAATCATTGAATTTAACTCTGAAACTCCTCCCGATTACATATGTATCCCGGGTGAGCGGTCCAAAGCAAGGGTATATCCGTACATCGAGAAACCCATGCAATGTACGAACTGTCAAATGTATGGACACACCAAGAAACGGTGCACCCGAACTCTCACTTGTGGAAAGTGCGGAGTGGTGTGACATAGCAGCGACCAGTGTCTTGCATCGGAAGCCGTGCGCTTCCACTGCCGAGGTCCCCACCGCGTCAAGGATAAAGCATGCCCGAAAAAAATTGAAGAAGAACAGGCACTTACCATCCAGAACAGTCACAAGATAGGAAAACGCCGCGGCAGACAAATGCTCAATGGCCCAACGAACGCGGCTGAAAAATCTTCACCTCTACATGCCACACATTTCAAATGCACATTGGATCCAAAACAAAAACGTAAAATGTCTCTTTGGGTTCTCGAAAAATGCTTCCAGGTCGAGTTGGGTGATAAGCCCAAGCGAATTTCCTCCCAAGATGAAAGCTCATTTATTATCGAGGTAACCGGCAAACAACAAAGCATCCAAATCTGCAGCATTACATCCCTAAACAACATCCCAGTCTCCACATCTGAACATCCATACTTCAACTTAGTCAAAGAACTTGTGTATCTGTACTAGTATGATCTCTCTGACTTCGACTGCTTTCGAGAGGGGCTGATAGCGGATCACGGACTGTGCGACGCGGTGAAGGCAACTTGGATCCGACCAAAGAACCCCCTTTCACAAACTCTTCTACTCACTTTTAGACAGGACCTCCCAGACTACATTACCATTCCTGGTTAACAATCTCAAACAAAGGTACTCCCATACGTGCCACGTCCCATGTTCTGCAAAAAGTGCCACGAATACCACACGCAGAAACGATGCCCTAACAATGTAGTGACCTGTGTTAGGTGCAACAATACAAACCACGATGGTGGAGATTGCACCAACGCCAAAATAGAAGGCCACAACTGCGGTCAAGGTCACCACTCAGGATCCTATAAATGTACCAAATTTAAATATCGGCAGGAAACTCTCACCATTCAACACAAATACAAACTAACAAGAGCCCAAGCAAAAGTTAAACTAGACTTAAAACAACCAATCTATCGCCACAGTTATGCTGCTGCCGTAACATCAAACAGCCCAGAAGCACCCAACCGACATCCTCCTGTACCTCGGGAACCCGAAGCAGTAGCAGCTCCCCCAGCTACTTAATCCGGACCCTTTAAGCCTCAGAGTCATAAGACCTCCGCACTGAGGAAGAGAAAAAACTCCGAGAATCAAGAAAAACCAACCGAAAAGAAACAAGTAACTGAAGCAGTTTGTGTCGACCCATCCACTGGAAAAACGTATACAACCCCTGGGCAAATCATATCAAACTACGATTCTGCAATGAGTGATAGCGAAGTCACAAGCAAGAACAATTCGACCGTAAGAAGTGAAATAAAAAAAATTTACCAACAGGATCAAATGGAACCCAAACGAAACCAAAATGAATTGTGGAGCCAGCGCGCTGCAATGGAACTGCCAGGGTGTTCGGGCGAAAAAAGACGAATTATTACACCTAATCAACCTCAACAAACCGTTTGTAACTGCTCTTCACGAAACCAAACTGTGGCACGACTGTAACTTCTCAATACCTCAGTACGTTCTACTCACCAAGCATGGACTCTTCAATTTCACACCCCATGGTGAAGTTGGCCTTCTAATCCACGAATCCATTCCCTATCAGGAAGTCCCCTTGACCTCAACCATACAAGTCATCGCAGCTACTGTCCAACTCACTCAGCGAATGACTTTTGTCTCGCTTTACAGCTCAAGAAACCACACCTTATCTCTGGAATTGTTAAACGAGTTATTAGCCCAACTGCCTCTCCAATCATTTTAATGGGCGACTTCAATCGCCACAATACAATCTGGGGATGTCAAACTACAGATGCCCAGGGCCATCTGGTAGAAGACTTCATCAGCCAACATAACCTAACATTACTCAACACGGGAACTCCGACTCGAGTATCGTACAACTCTGAATCTACAATAGACCTGACTTTAACCTTTCCTTGCCTTGGTGCTGACCTATTGTGGAACACATCGGAATCCCCAGAAAACAGCGATCACTATCCTACCATACTGAAACTGATAAACTCACCACGCAACGAGCTGAAACGCACTGCATGGAACATTAAGAAGGCAGACTGGACGTCGTACAAGGCCCACCCCATGTAGGAGGAGCTCCGGATACCCGAAGAAGCAACATGCGCCGAAGCACTTGAAGCATTCACCAGTACATTGACAGCCGTAGCAAGAGAATGCATCCCTACAATCGAACTAACAACATTTTTTCCAAAGCTTACTGGAGTGAAAGACTTACAGAAACGCGCAGTAATAGAGAACGCCTCTACCAAAAATACAAACAAATAAAATCCGTGCAGAATGCCCTGTGTTTGAAGAGAACTAGAGCCATCCATAGAAAACTGCTGCGAGAAGAAAAACGAAAAGTATGGATTTCATTCGCCAATATCTTCACAAAGAGCACACCAATCCGCTCTATATAGGAAAATGTCAGAAAAATCAAAGAAAAATCGCAGCGGCATATATCAATTTCAAGGGAAAACAATGTGACACACTCGACAAAACAAGATATAGCAAACAAACTAGCGGAAACTTTTAGCCATATCAGCAGCACGGCCAACTACCCTCAAAATTTTATACAAGAAAAACTACGAGCAGAAGCTAACGAAATTGATATCTCGTCTCACAATAACGAAATGTACAACGAAGCATTCTCTTCTGCCGAACTCGACTTGGCTTTAAACACCACAAGGAAAACATCACCTGGAGCTGACGGAATCTCATACGAGATGTTGAAACACCTCACAAAACAGGGCAAAGAAAGTTTCTTGTCCCTCTACAACAAGCTGTGGCTCCATGGTTATTTTCCACCCAGTTGGAGAGAAGCAGTAATCATCCCACTTCAAAAACCCGGAAAGTCTCCATCCTCGCTACTAAACTACAGGCCAATTGCGTTAACAAGCTGCCTCTGCAAGACTCTAGAACGACTCAGCAACAACAGACTCATGGACCAATGTGACATGTGCGGCTATCTAAACCATCTGGAAACCACTATCCGAAAATCCTTCATCCACAACGAGCACTTCATAAGCATATTTTTTGACTTTAAAAAGACTCACGACACCCCCTGGAAATTCGGAATTATGCGAGATGTTTACAATCTACACCTTCGAGGACGGCTCTCTTACTACATAAAACAGTTCTTGCATCGTCGTACCTTCAGAGTACGAATAAGCAATCACCTATCCGACCCATTTCCACAAGAAAAAGGTGTCCCTCAAGGCTCCGTCTTATCAGTAATTTTCTTCATCATTAAAATTAACGATACTGCCTTCTTGATCCCAAAAGATCCACGGTATCACGCATCGTTATACGTTGATGACTTCCGACTCGGGTACCACCACAGCGATCCCAAAATTGTTCAGGCCAAACTCCAAGAGTGCATCGACAGGGTAGCGTTCTGGACTCGAGTCAACGGCTTCCCCTTTTTAATGGACAAATCCAGAGCTGGACACTTCACTTCTCTACCGGGCATTCATTTGTCACCGTCACTCAAAATTGGAAATCAAAATATAGAATACACTGAAGAAAAAAGTTCCTTGGGCTAACTTGGGATCGCAAACTGACCTGGAAGACCCATATCACCAACGTAAAAGCAAGCTGCCAGAAAAACGTGAATATACTTAAATTTATCGCCTCACACGAATGGGGTGAAGTCCAAGCAACTTTGCTCCATCTATACCGACTATTCATCCAGCCAAAATTAGATTACGGTTGTATAGTCTACTCCTCTGCTTCGTTGTCAATACTCAAACAGCTTGACCCCATCGTGAATGATTGCATACGACTAGCTACGGGCGCATTTAAATCAACACCGATCCCTAGCTTACAAGTTATATCCGGCTTACAAGTTATATCCCCCTTGAGCTGCGAAGACAGCACCTCTCACTAAAGCACATCTACAAAATAAAAAGCCATCTGTCAAACCCAGCGTGCAATTGTGCCGTACGGCCTATCGACAGAAGACTGTTTAGTAATAAACAATCCTCATAGCCTTTCGCCGTTCGCAGTGTCGAACTCATGGAATCTCTCGATCTCCACGAGCCCCACATAAAGCCTGCCTTCTCTTATCGGCTACTGAATATCACTACACCCACATGGAAAACCACCCCCGCCGAAATAAATATAGAACTGACTTATACAAGAAGGAATGTACCCACCCAGTTTTGTACATCCAGGAATACCAGCAACTGCGGCGCGAGGAATACCAAGAGCATGTCCCGATCTTTACCGATGGTTAAAGTATGAGGATAGAGTCGGCACCACGGCACTGTGTGGCGGTACGAGGGAGATGATGTTCCTTCTCGGAGTTATATCAATTTCTACTATAGAACTCCACGCTATTGAAATGACTCTGCAAATTATTCGCTATCATAACCAAGAGAGATTTGTAATCTTCTGTGACTCCTTGAGCGCCCTCAAAGCACGGCAAAATAAACGCACCTCCCACCCCTTTGCGTGGTATCTCATACATCAAATCAAGAAACTAACCCAAGACCGCAAAACAGTTAAGCTCTGCTGGATTCCGAGCCATGTCGGCATCGAAGGCAACGAGGCAGTTGACAAACTCGCTAAAACGGCTGCACTTCGACCTGCAGAAAATGTCATGACCTTCTACGGAGACTGGTACCCAATCAAAACTAGCAAAATACGTACCCTATGGAAGGAAAACTGGCATCGGGAGAAAAATTTCTTATTCAACATACAACCCGATCCGAACTCCTACAAACGAGAAAATCTAACTAGAAGAAACGAAGTAGTACTGAACTGCTTGCGATGTGGCCACACACATATCACCCACGGATACAATATCACCCACGGATACAATACAATAACTGTGCAATAGCACAGTTCAAGAACCCCCCCTGGTTGCCCTCTTTGCTTGCGCGCTCGCCTCACCATACAGCACATCGTCATGGATTACCCAGCCTTACACAATGCAAGACGTCGTCACATAAGTCTTTTTGCTGCTGACCACCACCCACCTCTCGCAATCAGAGACCTGCTGGGTCATGACGCCCATTTCGCCAAATTTATAGAATACCATCGTAAAATCAACGCGTAAGACCTCATTTGAATTATACGTGTTCCTGTAAGATAAGTATACTGTTAGCTAGCTATTGTCATCGGGTGCCAAGCATATGGAACTGCACACCTGTGGACCTCTCTGAGTCCAACTGTCGTGCTACTTGCCTTATTTCCGACGTGCGCTGAGACGAGTGTTCGACACCACACCAACCGAGAATACTAACATTAATCCAGCTGCCTGTAGCAAGTCTCGTCACTCATAATGTGATCGCTTAGCCGATCTGTGATTACCTAGCTGAAGCTAGGGGGGTCCATAGTTGCAAGTTGCTGGCGACCCTGGCGGAAACGTAAGCCTAAACTTATTATTATTCTTGAAGAGACAATCGGGGTATTTCACCTAAATAAAAGTTATCGGACAAAAAATATTTTCATGGTTTTGCTACATGTAAAAGTGTTCTCCGAAGTTCTTACAACGTTTTGGTCAAATTGGTGACGTGAGTGTTACGCAGCTTGATTAGGGGAGGGGTGTGGTTTTAAATGACAATTGTAGATACATACGTAGTCACTGTGAACAAAATTATTTCCGAAGTAACGATTTTTCAGGAAACTGCAAAGCTTGTGGTACAAAGAAACAAAGTCAATTGTTTTTAAATAAATTATTAACTTCAAAACTCTAAAACTCTTCTCACCCATCTAGCAACAATTTGTCACCATATCCGGTCATACCCCCACGCCTGGTTATGCCCCACATCCAGTCCTACATCCCCACGTAAGGCGTGCCAGCCACACTTACAGCCCACGCAACCGCGACTTGCTCAACAAACAGCATTCTAATAGTGTTTTACGCCGAAGACTGCCAGGGTTCCGTCCCTCGGAACCTTTCGTTTCACCTTTCGGAAGTTTATGTTCTCCCTCTCGCAACTGTACCCAGATACATCTGAACTCAAAAATGTACGTACATGTTTTGACGTACGAGCACCAATATTATTATTATTCACTCGAGCCAGAACAGTTCAAGCAGAAGAAAGACGTCAATAACACTAAACACTTTAGCATAAATCCCAAATACGAGTATTTCGTCATCGCCTCCTCCTCCTTAAGCCCATTCCGCAATTTAAAGCTAATGTTGAAAATGAAATCAACAACTTTCTCGGCAAATTGATAAATTCCAATGTATCAATCGAAATTGAATGTAGTTACCGAAGTTATTTACAGTAATCTTTACGTTTGTGGCTTAGCTCCTGGCTCTTTGTACGAGTTACCAAAGATGAACAAACGCGATTATAATAACAAGTTTTCAATTTAGACCTGTACCCGCTGCATATACGTAGGTCCTCAAGCTTCCCCCTAGCTAAATTTCTAGAACCGATTTTAAGCCTTTTGACTAGTAATAAACATTGGTGAATTCTAACACTTTTTGAAAGGCTTTAGCGTCACTTTAAAATTCAAACAATTGTTTTATGGTTTCGTTTGATTAGGCAACTCGCGGTCTTTATCTTTTAAACTACTAGAATTTTCTTCCATGTTTCATCTGTAACGGAAAATTTTACTAACATAGAAGAGCTTGGTACAGGTCTATCTCTTGGTCTGATTTTTCCCCAAAACTTTTACGTGTTTTCCCACATAAAAAGGGAGTGTCGAGGACGCGCCGAGCGATCACGTTCTGAATCAACGGCGGACTTGAATCTACAATAATCAGTGATCGACCTATTTCAAAACAAGACGAACAGCGCCAAATTTTTAACTCGACAAATACACCTTGAACTACTACGCTCCTTACTCTCTTGAGATTATGGTGTGGCGCTGGACAAACTGATTGCTGCCGATCCACGACCCAACGAAAGAGTTATTCCGGGGCGCAGAGAACGAACCAAGAAATATGAGACCCGGAAATCAAGCCCGAATAAATTGGTCGTCAATCAATACAAACCATAATTTTAAACTCAAACAAAATGAAACAGGTGAAAGAGATAATTTAACCTGTCAACGAAAAGACTGAACCGATACTCGCTTGTTGCTTTCCCTGTTACAATTTGATTCGGCCTCACCTTAACTCCAACAAACGGACTTGCCTCACTCTTCTCAGTTTCGCGTCTCCTGGACTTGATTACATTAGTTCAAGTCTCCCTGACCACGAAGAAGGTGTTCCAAAGAGCGAAAGGCGCCATTTTATTATGGATTTGAGAAAAGCGTCCTCCTTATTGGAAGATTTTTTTGTTACTGAACCTAGAACAATGAAATTTGGAATACGGATAGAAAATGTAAATAGAAAACGTTTGTCATCTATAGAAAAATGCGTTTTTTCATAGAAAACGAGATATTCATAGAAACGGAATTTGGGGTTTCAAAATGCATCTCCTCCAACAGTTTTTGAGCTACAGGAATGATATGGGTATCATAGGATGCGGAAAGACTTGGGCATTGCAGGATGCTAAAAAGCGTTCTCCAAATTTGTACTCTGAAATGAAAAAAAAATCCAGAACATCCTTTTTTATAAAATTTCGTACTTGTGACGTCACAACTATTTAACAAAAAGGAATTTTGAATCGCCATTAGCATCCTGTAATGCCCAAGTTTTTCCGCCTCCAATAATACCCATATCATTACTGTAGCGCTGAAACTGTCGGAGGAGATGCATTTTGAAACCCCACATTCCGAATCTCCTACAAAAAGGGAAAACAAAGAAACATGAACAATCTCAATTTTTTTTAATTTTTTGTGGGGTCAGCTAGGACCTTTGAAATCATTGTACAGTAATAAAGAGACTTGGAAAATGACATAACAAAGTCGCGCCGTGAAGAAATAGCAGAGGTGGGGTGTAACATGATGAAATACCACCTCCCCCCTCCCCCATACTTCAAACCCCCGTAGCGGGCGAACGAGCGAACGTACGAGCCTCATTTTTTTACAGGATGTACCTGACCTCTTACACTTCCTATAGCAGCTAAAATCTATATTTCTACAAATTTCCCAATTTATAGGGGGACGCTCGCCTTAAGAGAATGAGGAATCTATGCACAAGGTGTATTCTTATACAAGATCTCTTCTATAAGTAAATTAGGATATTATAAAACAAGATAAAAGTTTAAGAAAAAAGTTGATGGTACTGATGAACAGACCATTAGTGAAACAGAAAAGTTCAGTAACACAGAACAAAAAACGTAAACCTCTATGTTCATTGTTATTCGCATTTATATCAAGGATATTTCAAGAAATGATTAGATGTTAGTATACTCGTAAGCCTCCCTAACCGCAACACAGGCGTTCTAAAGAGAGGAAGGAAAAAGTTACCATCTAGGATGGGGTTAGGAGAACGCGGATTCTATGCACAAGGTGTACAGAAACAATAAGTTGATAAAGAAGTTCATAAAACAAGATAAAAGTTGAAGAAAGTAACAGACGCTGAAAAACAGGACACCAGTGAACCGAAAAAAGATGGTCCATAACACGACAAAAAATCTCTCCTATTCCACAAAAGGAAATCCTACCAAACCTTTAGGTCAAGATCTCACACATTCCCCTTGGGAACGCTATTTTCTATAAATATAATAATTATATCCCCCTGAGGGGTTCAAGAAACGATATTCTACACGGGTGAGAATGGCAATGAATAGCTGCACACAGCGACAAAATTATTTGTACACCCCTCGTCTTCCAAAATTTTCTAGAAATACTCAAAAACTATTGTTGCCACAGGCATAAGATTTTCACAGGGTGTGAAGCACATATTAGTGACAATAAAACGAAGATTCTAGAACAAAACATTATTTTTGAAAGATTTAACAAGCTGAACGTCAGAAACACGAAATGACAAAATTATTCATACAATTGAGAACATTACATTTCATTGAGAAGTATTTACCGTTATACTTGTTTTATTGAAAAATTATTGTATCTAAAATGTTCTTAAACATTCTAGATGCGAGATCATTCTCGAAAATTGTGCCAGAGCTAACGGGGAGCCAGAGGAGAAGAGCTTCGTCATTCGTACACTAGCGCCACTATGGAAAAACTAATGAACTCAGTGTGGACCTCAGACAGGAGATTATTGACTGCGATAAAGCTGGAAATAGTTATGGCGACATGTCTAAGTGTTTGAGCATCCCAAGATCTATAGTACAATCTGTTATAAAAAAATTTGCTATGTTTCGTACTGTAGAAACATAGCCTGGACGTGGTCATAAACAAAAGCTCTCGGTGAGAACTTCTCGGAAATTGTGTAGCGAGGTCAACGCTAATCCACGAGTGAAGCTAGACGACATTGCTGAGAGATTGGACGCTCAAAGAACTAGCGTCAGCAATCGCACAATCCAGCGCTGTCTGAACAAGGAAGGCCTACACGGACGCCGACCTCGAAGGACTCCACTCCACAAGCCATGTCATGTTGCTGCTCGCTTAAACTCTGCTAAGTCACACTTGGATAAGGACAGAGGCTTTTGGGAGAGAGTATTATGGAGTGACGAAACCAAAATCGATCTTTTTGAGCACAATGACGTAAAGAGTGTTTGGCGTGAGAATGGTGAAACTTTCTTTCCAAAGTATACTGTGACAACAGTTAAGCACGGAGGTGGATCACTGATGTTTTGGAGTTGTTTTGCTGCATCGGGTACTGGAAAATTGTTTGCAATTGAAGGGAAGATGAACTCTGATGATTTTATTTACGATATATTTGACTACTCTACCTGAAGGCATCAGCTAATAGTTTGGGACTTGGAAGGCGGTGGGTATTTCAACAAGACAATGACCCAAAGCATACGGCCAATTCTACAACTAGCTGGCTCCAAAGAAATAAGATAAATGTGCTGTCATGGCCTTCAATAGGTCCTGATCTCAATCCCATTGAAAATTTATGGCAGGAATTTACATTCCACATCAACAAGAGAGCTCCAAAGATTCTTCAGGAATTGAAACGCATCGCCATTGAAGAAGGGAACAATATTTCATCTGAAACTACGGAAAGGCTTGTCAAAAACTATAATAAAAGGCTTTTAACAATTATCGTTAAGCTCTGCGTGCAACGCAACTTTAATAAGAACGAAAGGGCAAAAACCAGGCGACATATAATTTTTTAAAAACTGAATGTCAAAATTAGAATGTTTCTGCATATGTGGGCTCAACGAGCCGCACATTGCGTGTTAGGCGGTCGGAACATGCAGGAATAAGTCATAGAACAAGCGCACGCCTTTGCCATCCTCCCCATTCCTCAATTAGGTCTCTCACAGAGTTTCAATACAATGTATCAATTTCTGAATCAGACTTTTCCATTTTAGGTTATTCCAGTAATTCAGTTAAACTTAGAATTTTGGCGTCCCTCTACATCCACAAATTAAAGCCTCAGCTTAATGACATACAGAGCGCTCACCCTCTTCACATAGTTAGTTAGAACCTTTACTCATCCCCCTGTCACTTTCTTCCATCCTTATGTGTGCCACTGTCGAGATACCAACAGTTTCTCTAGAATAGGTTTTTAATGTTTCACTATTGTCATTTCATATTGTTTTAGCCAATGATGGATCTAGTTTATTAATGTTTCACTATTGTCATATCAGATTGTTTAGCTGAAGATGGGTCTAGGCCCGAAACGTTCTAATTTTGACATAGTTTTTTAAAAAATGTCACCTGGTTTTTGCCCTTCCGTTCTTGTAAAAGGCTTTTAAATGTTATGAAGATGAAAGGTCACGCTATCGATTATTAAAAATATATTCAAATGGTAGATTCACCTCAATAAAGTGTAATACTACTCATTGTAAGAATAATTTTTCCTAATCGTGCTTCTGAAGTTCAGCTTGTTAAATCTTTCAAAAATATTTTGTTCTAGAAACTTCGTATTATTGTCACTAACACGTGCTTCACATTCTGTGAAATTCTTATGCCTGTGGCAACAATGGTTTTTGAGTAATTCTAAAAAGTTTTGGAAGACGAGGGGTGTCCGAATAATTTCGTCGCTAACTGTATGTCTGTATAAGGATCAATGAAGGACTAAAGGATCGTTTGATTATTTAATAGTATAAATATCGCACAAAAAGGCACTCGCCGATTAGTCTTCACTTCTAGGCCAGGAAGTCCTTGTTCGCTCTCACACGGCAAATATGCGTCTCCCAATATGTTAAACAAATATTTTTCTGAAATCTGAGTGAAATTGAAAGTGAAACTTATTTCAAACAAAAATGGGTCACGCTGAGGACATTCACACATTACACATTCACATGGTAGAAGGAAATTTGTATCCAATACTATAGGCAGGTAGCCATACAACGTACAAAGATATCAAGTTATACGATCTAGCACAGCCAGCAGAATCGGCTGATAGCCACGTAAGAAGGATCCTGATACACAGAACAGGACCTCCCAGTTGACAGTAAATCAAATTTGAAACCAATCAAGTAACCCCATCGGGCCGTACTAGTACGTTGGGCGTTGACGCATTACTGAAGATCCGTTGATTAATTAATAAAGAGTATATTCACCAGGACCAGGAACAAAATTCACAAAACACCTAAATTGCAATCAATTTTTCAGCATTCTCAATAGGCATGCAGTCAAGGCTGTGGAATTTGTGTCTGGCGTGCGTAACTAAGTTCACATCACTTGCACCACAAAGAAGAGCGTCACTGGAAGCTTCAGTAAGCCAGTGGAGTGTTGCGTATTTTGCAAGAAGCGTGAGATCGTGACACAGCCACCAAGTGCTTTTGCATGCCAGGATGACACAAAGTAAGCATGAACCTGAGAAAAATACTTGGCACTTGAAAGTACGAGCGGACACAAAATTCTACCTCGTAGGAACAAACCTTATCACGTTGTTGTTAACAGTGTTCTTTTCAGATATGCGCCCAACATTAATTCTCAAGTGCTGCATCCTAAATTAAGAGTAAACACTAAAATTTTTACATTTTTCATTTTAATGGAAAACATGGAAGATGAAACTGGTATTTTTAATGCGCAGGAGTCCAATGAAAAGAGACAGTTGAAGCTCGACCATCAAAGTCACATGGGTCAGAATAAATTAGACTATAAGTCATTTTAAGCCTCCATAACAGCAGATTAGATTAAAAGTTGATTTTAGCCTCCCTAACCACAACAAAGGCGTTCAAAAGAGAAAAAAGAGGGAGGCACCCATAGGCATGGAGTTAAGGAAACACGGAATCTATACACAAGGTGCACAACAGAAAGTTGAGAAAAAAGTTCACGAAACAAGATAAAAATGACTGATTGATTATAAATTAGTTTTAACCTCCCTTTACCACATCAAAGATGAAACAAGATAAAAGTTGAAACAGAAAGTAGTAGGTGCGATGGTCCATAACAAAACAAAAAACTGATTCTATTTCAACAAAAGAAAGCCAATCTTACCATTAGCTCGAGACCTCACATTTCCTCCCTAAGAGCGTTGATTCCCACAGATACAATAGTTATATCCCCCGAGGGGCCCAACCACAACAAAGGTGTTCATAAGAGAGGAAGGAACCATTTAGTATGGAATTTTACAAACGGGCAATCAATGCAAAAGGTGTACCTCCTCAACCTGCGCATAGAAACAGCAAGATTGAAGAAGTTTATGAAACAAGATAAATACTGAAAACAAAGTAGAAATTGCTGAAAAAGAACAACAGGGAATAAAAAATAGTCCGCAGCAAAAGAAAAAACCTACTATATTTCAACAAAAAAAGGCCTACCTAACCTTCAATTGGGGCTTCACATCTTCCTACTGGGAAAGCTATTTTCTATTGATGTTATAGTCGCATCAACCTGACGGGAAATTGCCTAAAATAATTTGAGATAAAAATTAACGTTAACAAGAATAAACACTTGAAAATCCTCTTCGCCAAGACTCGACGATCATTATAAGCCATAGAATAAACGAAAAATACTGAGCACAAGAGACAATCTGCGGCAACAGGTAGAGTGTAGAAGTTCAGCCTCGGAGTCCATTAGCGTCGCACTATCTCCCAAGTCAGGCAAGAAAAGAAAAACGACATAATTTACGTAGGAAGAGTGTGTGTAATGATTTACCCTGACCACAAAGAATCAAACGGACTGGTGACAATGAAGAATATCATCACTTCTCATAGAAAAGTAAGACGTGGGTTGGCTGCGCCAGTACAGAGTAATCTAGCTATACAGTATCCCCCATACAGAAAGCACTAGGACTAAATTGGCTCTGCATAGAGCACATACAGTGTATCTATAACAATCTAGCTTGCAACACATTTTAAAGAAAAGTCTCAACTCAGTAAAATTCAAACTACTGCGATTGAGTATCAAAAGTTTGATCTTTGAACTACAAAAGCCTTAACAGAAGATGCTGAGGAGATGTTCCAGCAGGGACATCGAAGAAAAGAGATCAGCGTTGGAGCCCAGCGTTGCAGCAGCACCACTGCTTGCAGTTCGCATTACTCCCCACGAGAGCAAAATAAATATTTATGCAGTTAAAAGAATCGAAAACATAAAACCACTCAAAGTCTCAGCAACTTGTCGGCAAAATTTCCACACCGTGATACTGCGAAATATCTCAAATACACAAATAAAGCCAAAAATATTCGTATAAATTTTCAGACACGATTTCCATAAATATTTGAATTGTATCGCTCATTAAAGTCTGCTTATTTTAGATATTGAAGAAACAAGCGTGCCATGAAAATAAAATTTGTGACATGGTGTCATATTCATAATGACTAGACTAAACCAGCTTCTGACAAGTTTGTGAGCTCAGCTATAATTCAAGATACGTGCGAAGTACCAACTCGCACAAACTCAAACGTGAGAACATAATCTCTAATTTTCGATACCGTCAATCGATGAAAAGAGTCTAGGCGTTATCTGAGAGCAGCTATAGCAAAGAAAAATATTTGCATTATCCTTCAACACGATAATAACGCTACTTGTTTGCACATAATAAGTGATGCACATTTTACGTCAGATTACAGAAGGCCGACGCTGTCGTTAAAGCCCATCACAAAATCTTAGTTATGGAACTTTGTCAAAATTAAGTTACAAAAGGATCCTTTTTGAGGAAATCTCTAGGGAGGCACGAACAACAACATAGAGTTTGGGAGGCACATCACACTAGCCTCTGCACTACAACCGGTTGAGATGTATGAGCCCTTGTGTTCGGAGTTCGGAAAACAACGCGAATCGTCATCTCCAGTTTCTGAAATAGGTAGAAATCTTTGATTCCTTAACAAATAAAGGATCGAACACAAAAGCTCTCAATTCGAGGGAGCCAAAATGAGTTCCATCTTTGAATTTCAGCAAAAAAGCGTAAGAATTTTCAAGCTGATGAAGTGGGGGCAAGTTACATTAGAAAGAATTTTTTCTCAGGAAAAATAATTAAGACTGAGCGAAAGTGAACGAGGCAGAAGGCAACAGAAGCGTATGCGCTTGCAAGAACCAAGGACCAAGGACCAACGGTCACCTACACCCAGGCAACACGACCAGGATGCAGGGTTATACTCACCCTACAACCGACACCATTACAGACTTGCATGACAGTATTGCTAAATAGGTTGTGGGAAGACAAGGACATCTTGAAGCATAAGCAAAACTGGAAAACCTTCTAGCTGTGCTCCATAATTGTACTAAGAAGAAGACCAAACAGCCCACGGAGTGGTTCGTCGAATCCAAAACAATCCTGACAGAACTACCGTAAGCTGTTGTACAACAGTAGGTTGACGCCCCAAGTGTTTCGGTCACACTTGGAGTTCCGCTGAGCAATGTCAGATGTCCCTCCATAGCGTCCACCTCATGTTTTTACAATGTTTTTGAACATTTTTGAATATTTTTTCAACTAACGCTGCGCCGCCATAGCGGTCTATGTACAACCTGAGGATTTAATGTAAAGCGTGGACGGGGTCATGAACAACTTCACAGAAAACTTTCTAGTTCATCACAAGCTTCCTGACGAGAACGAAAGCCTGGAGAAAGCAGTACAGAAAAAGAATCATCACGAGATAAACTCTTGAATTTACAAATGTATGATAAACTTTTTGATCAAGCTCTCGATGCCACGTTGAAGTAAATCTCAGATGAAGCCCTAAGTCGAACATAAGATAAAATTCTGGATTGAATCTCTGACGTAATATTGGACAAAGCACTCGTTGTTATTATTATAGGTACAGTCTTGCTTGCCCTTCCGTAAATGGACAGGATAATTAATTATTGAAAATAAGCGATACACCTCAGAGAGCTTTGGCTAGTATTTGTCAAAAATTAATACATATGTATAAAATGACATAAAAAGTAAGAGCAACATGAGAGTAACACAAGGCAAAGTTTCTTACACCAGAAAAACAGTGTACTAATGGGAAAACACAATGCGAAGAACACATGCATATAAACACATGAGAATGAGAACCACATCTGACTAACTGCAAGATCAGCATTTGGGAGTTCCAAAGCACTTCAACTAAATAGAAGCTAGATCAGTTAGATTACTAGAACAGCTTAAAATTAAATTGCCCCATCTGCCCCCTATCATCGGAAGTGCTGATGACAGCGTCACAACTGAAGCGTTTATACTAACTAGTCCAAAACTCAAATTGGTTTTATAGAGAATGCGCGCTGACATCTTAACAGTGCTTCAATCTCTCTTCACTTCAGAAATATAGAAAATAATTACACACTCGTGAACCCACACATCAAAATGAATAACGAAGTTCTTTGAATGAGACTCTGACATATATTTAGGCCATGAAAATTAATAACTCATTCATTTATTTACTCATTCAGAGTAAACTTAACATGTGCTCATTGGGAAGTTATTGGTAAATCATGATATGCGTTCTACACACACACATGTCTACATAAAAAGCCCTATAATATATGCATAGATGGGAACACCTCTCAGTACGAACACACGGATGAGCAGTCGCTGGAACAGATTCACGATTGAGCCACTCGCGATGAGGGAATTAATTGTAAGTAGAGTAAATGTTAAAGAAAAATTATACTTAATTTAACAAATGAACCATGCTGAGAAATTATTATATATAGTAATAAACCGCTTAAAAACTAAATGGAAATATACTTAAAATCTCTAACAAATAAATAGCAGGCGCTCAGAGATAAAATGTTAGACAAATTGTAAACATGAGCGTTGCTGGAGTTCTCGAGAACACATGCACAGAGAATAAATTTAGAAAAAGGAAGTCTAATGGCAGAGTGAAATGAGCGCTGAGCTACAGCAGCCCTGCCTTCAGCACGATCGCACACACAGCCAAGCTACAGCAACTAAGCGTCTGCCACAAGCTCTCAGCCTCAATGTGATACAGTGAAGCCAACATGAATACTGAGGCGATACACCACACTGAGTTAACCCAGAGCTCCTTCTGACCCAAGCTCAGAGTGAGAGCGGGAGCCCTACTCGACTCGTCGCGAGATAAAGAATACAAAGATGAAGCTTAGCCCCAAGGTCCAGAGTAGGCATTGGAGCCCCACCTGATGGTCCAGCCCTGAGAGAGAACCGAGGCCATGCCTCAGGTCAGAGCAGCGGGGCCCAGAGTGAGGACCTGACTACAGATGTGGCAGACACGGACGGGCTTGTTGAGGCCAAACTTGAGGATAGGCAAGAGCTTGTCGGAGCACTTAGCGCACAGCAAGCGTCCGCAGTGGCGACAGTGGTGCCGCCTTGTCGCCAGCGTGAACCTGCGCATACGACACTCATAAAGGTTACCTGAATTGCGCACGGAATATATCGTCACTCCGTCAACCGTACCGAGTGGACGTTCTCTGCTGTGAACCCTCTACGGGGAGGAGTGTTTGGTCCCCTTGGAAATAACTCAAGTCTTCCGTTGCGTAAGGCATTGCTAATTACCCTTGCAGGGAGAGGTGAGTGAAGCTATTGCAGCCAAATAGGGGGAGATTGCCCTGCAACTATTTCTCTTGTTATGCTTTTACTTATCGTGATCGTATCTTTTGATTTCTCCGATCGTCACGTAGCAATGATCGTGTTATCTTTTTATTCGTAATATTCTGTTTGTCCTATTTTATTGGTCATTTTCAAGGTTGACCTTCAAATCGTCAGTCTTCAGCGAGTTTGGACTGAAGAAAAAACATGGGTTTGTATGGGCAGCAAATATAGTAAGAGGTGAATGATGAAATTTATGACAAGGGATTAATGAGGACTCTCAAACACAATGATGAGAAAGTAACTACAATATTACTCGACCTTGGAGGAAGCAGTGTTGGCGGCAATGATTTAGGGTCTCGTGTTTACGTAAAATTGAATTTGTTGGATTTATTAAATAACACAGGAATAACGCACACTAACTCAGAGTGCCGGCTGAGTTCAAATTTAACAAGTCAAAAGGCAGCACTGAAAAGACCCTTACGAGACGGACTCTCGTACTAGAATGAATTCTCTCTAACCGTTGGCACACGTTTTATAGTAGCCGTTATCGTAAGACTGCCGCAGCTATCGGTCGAAGCAATCTACTACATTATGTGTCCAAACTAACGTTCGGCATCGTTCACCCGTCGTTCGGCTGCTGCTTCATGTGAGGGTAACCTCTCGTCGTTCGGTGTTGCTATGCTGTATTAATGCCAGGCTTGTGGAATTTGGTGCTGATAAGCCCTGTTGGTGTTTATGTCTGGGCTCGGCGGATCGATATCGTAGAGCCTAACACAGGCTGGTGCTACCTTTCTCAGCACTCGGCGAAATGACTTTGGCTGTTTCGATGTAAAGTCATTACATACTTTGTTTTTCATCTCTTTTGCATTTTTGGTGATCGCTGTTAGATTGTGTATTGTGTACTTTAAGCCGGCGTTTTCGCTGCTATGCCCTTCTCCTGAGCGGAGGAGGGGGGTCGTGGTGAACAGAGGAGTCGACCGCCCCGGGCCCCTCTTTTTCAACCTTCTTCTCGGTCCACCTCAAGGAATCGAACAGCTTCTTTTTCCGCCAGATCTGGACAGGCTTCTGCGCCACAGACCATCTTTCATCCTCCGGATCAGCCTCTGGCCACAATTTCAACTACTCGCCCGTCCAAAGATTAGATTAGATTATTAGTTAGTTTAAGCCTCCCTATCCGCAACAAAGACGATCCAAAGAGAGGAAGGAAGAAGGCACCATTTAATATGGAGTCAAGGGAACGTGGAATCTATGCAGAAAGGGCATAGAAACAGTAAGATGAGAAAGGAGTTCATGAAACAAGATCAAAGTTGAAAAAGAAAGTAGTAGGTGTTGAAAAAACAGGACAGCAGTGAACCGAAAAATAAGTTGGTCCGTAACAAAACAAAAACCTATGTTATTTCAACAAAAAGAAAGTCTACCTAACCTTTAGCTCGAGCCCTCACATTGTCCCTATGGAAGCGCTAATTCCCATAGTTGTATCCCCCCGAGGGGGAATGCAACTTAAAACAATAAACAATTCAAAATCTACAAATAAATCTAAAATTTTCGAAACTACTTTCAAGGAACTCAACGCCTCTGTCATCCGGTTAACCACTACAAAAAACGTATTTTACGCCGTTACAGATAACATCAACGACATTGACAAACTAACATCTCCAAAGGCCACCCAAGCTTTCCAGAAACTCAACCTAGTTCCTGTCATTTCCCCAGATCTTAGAACAAAAAGTACAATATTTGCAAGACAAATTGTTTTCGATATTGGAGTGCGACCACCAGAGGAACTCAAGGAAGAAATTAAAAACCAAAACAATTGGATCAAAGCTACAGATGTCATCAAAATTAGGAACTACACTCACGTCATAAAAATAGTCACATCAGATTTGTTAACAGCTCAACGCATTCTCAGGGACGGCTTTTATATGTTTCAAGCTAAAATCACATTACACCAATGTGAATACGAGGAATTTGCACACATCTTGATTTGTTACAAATGTTATAAGTACGAAGACCACCCTACGTATCAGTGCACACAAAGATCTCAGTTTTGCTCCGAATGCTCATCGCAAGATCATACCTAGCAGAACTGTACAAACACTCTAAAGCATTGCCTCAACTGTCAAGGTCCCCACAGAACACTTGCAGCCAGCTGTCCATACAGGAGAAACATCATCAAACAAAAACGGGAAGAGGAACAACTGAAACAACAACAGCAAACACACAGCACTTATTCAGAAATAGCTAAACATGCAATACAACAGACAAATCCGCTACAGCACACCTTACACTTACAAACCAAACACACATCAAACTCACAGCTCTAATACTGCAAACACACATCACCCCACTTGATAGAACAAAGAAATTTGGTGAAATACTCTCCAAATCTCTCAAGGATAACTTCAACATTGACACAACCTTCCCCGACCGTAATTCTACTGCCATCATAAACTTTTACTATGGAAACAACGACAGCCAAACCCAACAAGCAACATCTCCGGAACATCATTCAATAGAGGAAACAATGGACACTCAAACAGAAACAGAAGTATAAACAGAGGCCGAACTAAGGCAGAAAAGGAGGATAAGCGACGAAATAGAGAACTCAACAATACCTGTAGACAACAAACATAGCATTCCTACCAAACTATACCGAAATTTTCAAGACAGGTCACCAATCCCAGACGAACCAAACGCTGACTATAGGAGAACTTAAGAAGGACAATGACAAAGGACTCAAATTTGCAGTTCAAGAAATCAAATCATTGACAATATTAGAATTTATATTTTCTAAACGAGTTCAGTTCCCCAGAACAAAAATCAACATAATACCCCATGAAAATTCATTGCATTCCCAAGACACCAATCAATATTTGTAGCAACCAAAAAACCTAAGAAAATTGCCTCATCAAAATGAGCTTACGCAAACTGACAGTGGTACAACATAACGTACAATCTTGGAAAACTAACAAAATACCCCTAGCAAACATTTACAACCAAATAGATCCAGACATCATTCTCATCTACGACCATAGCTTGACAGGAGACAACCACATGAAAATATTCAATTACAACACTTTCTATGTAAATAAGAACAACGAACTACATGCAGGAGTCGCCATAGCAATAAAGAAAAACATTCCATTTAAATTGCACGATAACATTTGCTCAGACATGCTGGCAGTTACAGTTGAATCACTCCAAGGACCAATCACAATAGGCACAACATACACTCCAATTTGCAGATTTTCAAACCTCAAGTTATTTAATAGACCACACCCGGTAGCACAGAGTCCAATGTCGCAGGATTTCTACACCGCCCACCCCTCTCCCTCTACCTCCGAGTAGCTACGTAAAGTTGCCATCCGCGCCAATTATTTATCTATGTAGTACTACTGAGGTTTATTAACCTATCTGTTCGTTATACAGTTAATATTAACCACTGCATTATAACCACTACAAGTACTTAGTAAGTGGATACTACAGCGGAATACCAAAGTTAACCTGCATTAAATCATTATATTAAGTTATGACAACGACCGCTGGTGTTTGGCCATTCGATCCTCCATCTCGGCACTCAAAAACAGGGATTCTTTAACTCTTTCAACTCAACCTTGAACTAACTGAACTTGGCCTAACCTAACCCAACCTAACCTAACTTAACTTAACCTAACCTACTTACCTAACTTAAGTTAACTTAACCTAAATTACCCTAACCTAACATTGCTGTAGCTGCTCGAAGGTGGAGGGAGAGGGGTGGGCGGGGAAGAAATCCTGCGACACTGGACTTTGTGCCACCCGGAATACTTCATAGGAGATATCAATGCAGCATACAGAACCGTAGGGCACTCATATAACAGTAGAGGGAACCATTTGCACTACCTTATAGAAAGACACATGTGCATTCATGTAGACCCGTAGTTTTCACGCTGATGACGCATAGAAGTGCCACCGCACCAGATAATGTACTACAGAACACAAATGCCTTCCATAATATCCCCCTCAAACCTGGGCCAATTACACCATCAGACCATATCCCTATCATAGCAACTATATCAGCAAACCCAATCCAAATCCCAATCAAACCGAGAATACAATTTGATAAAGCAGACTGGGTCAAAAATAGACAACGACTAGCAGAAGTAACTCCAAGCATGCAAGATGAACCAACTCTAGAAGAAATAGACGAGCATTTGAACAAATGGACCGAATACATTCATGAAGCAACAAACATCGCAATTCCTACAATAACCCATAGAATAATCCCTGGAATAAAACCCACTCATGAAACACTAATAATCCAAGTCAGATATCAATATTTAATAAAATACCATGCATCATCGTATCGTAGGTACGTTGATACCTACAGAATGTAGGTACGTTGATGACACCTTCGCTTTATTTCATGATCCAACACATGCCAGTTTATTTTTTGACTACCTTAATACAAAACATGCTAGTATTAAGTTCACCATGGAAACTGAAGCTAATAATAAATTACCTTTTTTAGATTGTTTGGCACAGAGCACAAATAACACCTTTTGCTTTTCCGTTTATAGGAAAGATACTTTTACTGGCATGTGTTTGTGAGTTTCTTGTTTTTGTCCGTTACACTTTAAAATCAATAGTATCAAGACGTTATTGTTCCGGGCATACGAAATTAGTTCCAATTATTTAGCACTGCACAATGAGCTTGAATATCTTGAACAATTTTTTTTTAACAATGGCTATCCGCTTCACTCACTTAATAGATGTATGCGGCAACTGATAGAAACCAAATGTAATTCTACTACGATGCCGCCGACAGTAGAGAAAAAGAAACTTTACGTGTCAATGCCGTTCTTTGGTTTTCAGTCCGAGAAGCTGAAGAAGGAACTACGCTCTCTTACAACGAAATATTTTGCGCTTGTTGACCTCCAGATTATATAAGTGAACAATTTTAGAATCGATACTCTATTTTCATTCAAGGATAAACTACCTATGTCTATGCTCTCCTCTATTGTGTATAAATATTGTTGCCCATTGTGTGGGTCTGTGTATATTGGTTCGACCACACGCGCACTAAGATGTTGAGTATTTGAGTTTATTGATAGGAGTTTCCGAACCGGTAATCCACTAAGCAAGCCACCTGACTCAGCTATACGAATTCATTCAGATCAGTGTAAATCTCCAGTTCTGCAGCAAGACTTTTCCACCTTAAGTTCTGCTAACTCAGTCACTGATTTATGTACTATCGAATCTTTCCTCATTAGCCGCATAAACCCCGATCTAAACGATATGCAATCGTCACACCCCTTAAAAATAGCTTCACTTTAACATTTTAGTGTTATTTTTTGTGTAGTTTTCTTCAATTTATGAATGTACATTTTTCTGAGTATATTTCCAGACATCCGCTGTGTATATTCCAGACATTTCGACCTTAGGGATCGAAACGTTCGTTTTTAACAAAAATGTCTTTTAAATCAATAGTCTTTGCTATTACCTTCATTTAAATAGAATACATCCGCAACAACGGGCCAACCAGAGAACTTTATAGACAACTAACCAATCTTAGGTGACAACTGCAAACCCTCTACCAATAGAAATATACACAAACTTGGGAAACCATAGTTCAAGTAATAAAACTTCAAGAAGACCCAAAAGTTTTCTGGTCATCAATAAAGCAAATGATAGGATCTAATAATAAGCAAAAAGTCTCGTATCTGCAACACCAAAACAAAGAATTACATTCACCGCAAGAGAAAGAACCGACTTTTAGACACCACTGGAGTAAAAAATTTTTTCAGAAGACAATGATGAAGACTTTGATATAGACCTAAAAGACCTTTCGTTTACCTAAACGAAATAAAAGAGCACATGAACAATATAACAGATCAAGTAATACATTTTCATACCGGTTAAATAAATAGACTAGACCATATTCATTTCCCACCAATAGCAATAGAGGAGCTAGCACAAACATTAAGATCATTCAAACAGAAAGCCATAGGCCCTACTGGTAAAACCACTCTGCAAATAAAGAATACCGAAAAACATGATACAATATCTCTTGCATATACTCAATAACTCCATTTCAGCCGAATACTTCCCAGACAACCTCATGTATGCACTCATGATTTTTCTTCCAAGCCCCTTGCATCTCAAAAACAGGTACAAAATTACAGGCCAACATCACTGCTAGACATACAAGGCAAACTTTTAGACAAAATCTTGAACAACAGACTCACAAATCATCTAACCATCAATAACTTATACAACAATAGGCAGCACGGATTCAGGAAAAACAGAGGAACTCACACCGATTTGGAAACATTCACTGAAACCCTATCTATCAACCTAGCCAACAAACAAACAATAGACATGGTACTCCGGGATGTAACAACAGCATTCGACAAAGTGTGGCATACAGGTCTAATTTACAAACTCTCACAATCCGGATTGCACCCACTATTTTTACGCACACTAGCTGATTATTGGACTGATAGAACCGCATCAATAAGAATAGGAAACTACATAGGCCCTCCTCATTTATATTTCAGACAGGAGTGCCACTTGGAGCATGTTTATCATCTACACTATACAGTTTCTATACACATGATATCCCCAACCCATTCCCCATACAGACTATATATGCTTTGCTGACATCACCCAAATTTCTGTTGGCCGTTACTCACCAGATTACGCAGCTTAACAAACCCAGCACGCCATTCTACAGATCAACAACTTTGAGAACAAATAGAGGATTTCCACAAACACAAACAAATTCAAAATTATTCCTATAAGCAGATACAAAACTCTGATATTTTCATTGACAATCAGTACTTCCCATATTCAAACAATGGTTAAGTACTCGTACTAGGACTCAACTGTTCAACATTCGGTTTTTCACTTCAAATAGCAACAAGACAGGCAATAGGACAGCAACTTATCCAAACTATACAGATTTATGCATCTTTCACGCGCAACCAAACGAAAATTATACTTATCATTCGTAAGATCTGCACTCATTTATCCAGTTATCTCACTCCATACAATGTCTCCAACTGCCATTTCCAAGCTACTAAGAGTCCAGAACAGAGCCCTTAGATTTATCACCAATACAAATCGCATGGACCGAATTTCATCAATATCACTACACCATCAGGTTGACATACCTCCAATTAACATTTTGCTTCACAATCATGCCCTGAGAATTTGGAATAATCTACAGTTATTTGACCCCGAGCTATTCCAACACCTAACATTCCCTTTATATAGTGCTGTAGACAACATTCAAGATTCAAAAGTTCCAAACTTCTTGCACTTGGAAGTTCCTCCAAAACTGAAATATAAACAGGGTGTATACTGATTTTCATTTCCAAATTTTACTACTTTTCACTACCTTCAACAGTAAAAATTAACTACCCATTTTTTACATAATGAATGTCGAGGTGTAAGTAATCGCCCTATAAGGAGTAATTTGAGTCAATAATATACGCAATACCAAAGTTTCAAAAAAAGCTCCAAGTTTCCTAATACTTGAAATACTTAGTACTAAATGGAGCAACCAAAGCATTACTGCAAAAAAGTTACCTAAATTCCTAAGGTACCCCGTCCTAAATGGACTCCAACGAATGTTTGGCAAAGACATTGTCTTAACATCTTTCAACTATGACAACAGTTCATCATATGCAAAAATAGACGGACTGGAAACTAGTAGACACCAGGGGATTGTCAGATCCCTTTACAGCAGGGTAGAATATCAGGAAATTTTATGATGACCAAACACCATGGCACTTCGGAAATATGAGTTTGTGAACTATTTCTATCATGCCTCAAAATCTAAATCAGCACCCTAATTGCGATCAATAATGATAACAAACAGGTTATTAACATGTTATTTTACCGAACAAATCACAAAAATTTCATGCAACTTTGCTGTGTACAGTAGAAGAATGAACTTTGATTAGATGGAGCATCACCATGCTTCTATGACGACATCCTGAAGGTAACTGAGTAGCCATGACTGCCAAAAAGAACTTCAAATGAACTTAACTCGCATTCAAATGATTACACATTGTATTATAAGATAATTTTATAGCATAATTCTTACAGTATTTGGACATAAATTAACGTCATTGGAAAGAGAAAACTTTCAGCTTTACGAAGAGGTAATTTTTTCAGAAAAAACAACATTTATAGTTACAGTAAATCGTTGTTTCCCCACATCGAAGTGGACAGAATAAACTTCAGTCTTTTCAAAGGAAGATAATACGGATCACAATCAAGCTCAGGTCAAAAAAGAAACACTTTCTGGATATAAATGACGTGCGGAGAAGTTCCTTTGACGTTATTGCTATGTTTCTATCCTGCCGCAACAAGTTGGTGTGTAAGAATATTCGTCTTTGAATAAGAATTGAAAGGTTACATCCAGTTTATGATAATCAAGATTTTATCAGCCAAATGTGTGACTTTGAATTAAACATTACTCATTAGGAGGAATCGAAATGTAATAAGTTTGATTCAGAACTTACTCATCTGAAATTGCAACAGGAGTCTCTAAAAGCTAATTGAGAATAATTTAATTTCTGTGCTTACGTTTGTGAATAAAATACTCTAATTTTTGAGTATCAAGTGCACCAAAAGAACAATTATGCCACTATGCTATATATCATACGGGCAACTGCATCCACTAAAGATGAAATAAAATAAAAAGGAATAGTTTTTCAGTGATAAGTACGACTACCTATTCGAAAACTTTAGCTAGTTGTTTATTCATAAAATTTAAAAAAACAAGTTCACAAGATGTTTTACATTAAAAAAATCGTAATTCACAATAAAATACAAATTATTTTACTTGACAAACATATTTCCATCAAAGCCACTGGATACACTTCCACGAGAAAACATGTAGCTAGGCTATTTCATTTTTCCCTGAGATCGTTTATATGCATATTTGATACGTAAGAATAAGAGATGCCAAATGTCGACCTCATAGTCATAAATGCACAATTTTTAAATCCTCATTTTATTTCAATATCAATCCCTGCTATCGCAAGTTCCTAAGCTTGTATTTCAATCTAAGTGCGCACTAATAGAAGTGTTTTCAACAATGCATCGTCACTGGTATTTCATTTTTTAAAATATATTTTACACGATTTATGAAACCTCGATTACCGCATCAAAGCAAAAGCCAATTTTTATTGTTTTCTCTCAATAATTTGTTTTGACTATTGAAATGGGTATTACGATACCTAGCATGCATATCTACTTAGTATGTTTATTTCATATTTAAAAACCATGAAAATGATTGTTTTGTATAATTTTTATTGGAAACAAACTGCTCCAAATGTATTTTTTATATTTCTTATTTTAGATGATATTCATATGTTACGACAATAGAAGCGTCGACTTGCAAGTAAGTGCCTGTAAAATACTCGTATTAATACGCTTAAAACTAAGTTCGTGGGTAACGCTCTACATCCATAAGACTGGATAGGATAGGTGGGTTAGGTTAAGTTACATGCATTGATACGTTTGACGTTTTCTCACGATAGGATAGGTAGGATAGGTTAAATTAAGTTAAGGTGGGATAATTATATTTTTATCTTGTTTATTATTTTGTATTTTTTACATTTTTTACTTATTTTTATTTATTTTCTATTTTTTAGTATTTTGTACTTGACAATTTTTTATCTGTGATTTATTTTTTTATTTGTTAATTTTTCTCAATTTGTTAATTTGTTTTTAATTTGCTGACTTTTTCTAATTTTTTATTTCAATTTGTTCATTTTTTATTTTGTTTTAATTTTTTCCAATTATTTTATATTATTTTTTTTCATTTTCAAAATTTTTTTCCAAATTTTTCATTGTTAAAATTTTTGTTTTTTTCAATTGTTTCATTTTTTAAAATTTGTTTTTTCCCTTGTGTTTTTTTTATTTGTTTTATTCTTTCTATTTTTTTCATTTTGTCTTTTTCATAGTTTGTTTATTTATTATTCGTTTACTTATTTTTTCCATTTTTATTTCTATTTTTTTTAAATTTTTTTATTTCAATTTTTTTTATTTATTTTAATTTTTTCTATTCATTCATTCATTTTTGTTTATTTTTATTTTTTATTTTTCATATCTTTTTCTTTCATTTTTTTTAAACTTTGCATTGCATAAAAATTTGATTTTAAATTACAGTAATTATTTCAGGAATCTTTCCATATCTAAAAATGCCCATAAAATACATTTCCTCCATACTTTAACCTTACATGCTTGGAAGCGAGTTAATTATTGAAACCGTGTAGTACACACGGGTTTCTGCTCATTATTATGGAGGCCCCGTGACTCGCGGTATCGTATCTACGAAGATACTATATTATATCGCAATATATCATTATATCGGTAACCAGCAGAATGGATCGGATAGGTTGGTATATGTTAGGTTATCATGGGTTAGGTTGGAATATGTTGTGTTAGAATCTCTTGGGTAATGTCTACCGAATTTTTTCACGGGTCCACCTAGCTTAACAATGACATTGGTTAAGTTGAGTTAGGATAGGTAAGGTTAGGATAGGTTAAGTTAGGTTAGGATGGGATAGGTTAGGTCAGGATAGGTTAGGATAGTTAGCATAGGTTACGTAACGTTGACAACATTTATTCATGAGTCAACGGTTTTTTATGTTTGACAAATTATCAGGAAAGCTTCCATTAGCATAGGATAGGTTAGTGTGTACATGTCAGGATAGGTTAGGTTAGAATTTTGATCGAATTTTTTTCACGAGTCCATCTAGCTTAGCAATGACATTGGTGAAAGTTGGGTTAGGATAGGTTAAAATATGTTAGGTTAGGATAGATAAAAGATATGTCAGGTTAGATAGGTTAAAGATATGTTAGGTTAGGATAGGTTAAAAATATGTTAGGTTAGGATAGGTTAAAGATATGTCAGGTTAGGATAGGTTAAAGATATATTAGGTTACGATAGGTTAAAGATATGTTAGGTTACGATAGGTTAGGTAATGTTGACGGAATTTTTTCACGGGACACGGTTTTTATTTTTGACGCATTATGCGGATGGGTTCGGTTAGGATATGTTAGGTTTGAACAGGTTTGGGGAGCATGGGTTAGATGATGTTGACGGAATTTTTTCACGGGTCCACAGTTTTTCATGTTTGACATATTATCAGGATCGGTTTGGTTAGGTGATGATGTTAGGTTAGCATAAGTTCAGTAATGATGGAATTTTCAAACAAGTCCACGCTTTTTTTGTTTGACATTATCAGAATCGGTTTGGTTACTATAGGTTTGGGTAGGATTGGTTGGAATATGTAAGATTTGAGTAGGTTAGGTTAGGTTAGAATATGTCATGTTAGAATTGGTAAGGTAATGTTGAATGTTGACCAAATTTTTTCACGGGTCCACCTAGCTGAATGATGACATTGGTTTAAGTTAGGGCAAGATATGTTAGGTTAGGATAGGTTAAGATAGGTTAGGTGATGTTGACGGAATTTTTATCATGGGTTCAAATTTTTTTATGTTTGACATATTATCAGGAATGGTTTGGATAGGAGAGGTTAGAATATGTTTGGATGGGTTTGGTTAAAATAGGTTAGGTTGGAATTGGTAAGCCAATGATGACCGGATCCACCTAGCTTAACTGTGGGATTGTCCGTGGAATTTCCACGGCTCCTACTAGTTTACATTTAAAAGTGAAATATACCTATTAACAGGCGTTACACGTTTGTCCAACTAATTCACGTTCAAAGACTTTTATCACATTGCAGCAATAATTGAAGATTTTTGCACAGAGTCCATCAAAACTACCAGCAACGGATGTTCGAATAGTTTGACAAAGCAAGTAGAAATTTTCAATTGGTGAAAAATTTTATCAAATAGCATCTCTTTCTCAATAATCATGTTCAGGTAATAGGCATGTAATAACTGTCTCTGCAATGCGATGCACCACCTTTTCAATTTACCCATCTAGATCTATTGTGGCCACCAAAAATTAATATATCTATTATAATGATACCTTCAATTTCAATATACTGCAAACGGTAAGGTCATATCACTTCTTTCTTTGATCTGTAACGGCGGAAAAAATATTTTGCTTCTCGATGATAGCAAAATGGATTTCTCTATTCCATTCTTGAAAGTTGCGTGAATGTCAAATGTTTACAAGCACTATAGCCAAACACCCAAATAACATTCATGTATAAAATTGAGTTAACAGAAACACTATCACAGAAATAATAAATTTTTTTGCACAACTTTCCTCTGAAATGCGCACTTTTTTTCAAAGGTTATCGTGTTATTAAGAAACAGCTAAAAATGTGAAACAATAGTGTTTCACACATAATATCAATTGCTGGAAGTTGTTCCACTCTATTCTGGCCTTTAATTAATTTTCTAAATACTCATAATTTTAACGCTTGGCATCGACACCTCCTCTGGATGATTATTCTTTAAATGATGATTCATTGCGGATGATAGCGTGTGTCAGTCTGATCTAGAAAGTTATGAGGTGCAATTGAGCTTGCACTGAACCAAGGGCCCTGACACTGTGGCTCTCAAGTTCATGTGCGGGGGTTTCTCAATATTTGCGTTGATTCACTAGGTTCTTCACAGTTTATATTTCATTTTCGCATTTGTGAGGTACAGTTAAATGATGCAACAATTTGAGTGAAGTACTATTATTAAACTCTGGGCAAGGACATTTAAATGCCCTTTATAGGACGAAGGATAAGTTTGTTCTTCGAAGGTAACGCGATTGGGCACATCCAAAGAAAATCATTATAAGACAAAAATGTTGGATATTATAGAGAGAAGTAGTCCCTTAAGGTTGTTGTTTAAAAAACTAGAGTAGTAAACTGAATTTAATTTTTGAAAAGTTTACAATCCTTGATCATTTGCTGATCATTAACCAATAAATTTATGAAATGGCAATGAAAAAATTTAAAATTTGAACATTTAAATGGCTCAAATGACCCTTCCATCATAAAAAAAAGATTAGTTTCAGATCAAACTGAATGCGAAGAAACGTAAACTATTTTTACTATCGTTCGCAAAATTTTTGGAACTTTTGTGTCCTCCAATCCTAAAATTACACCCCGCTTCACAGGAATATTTCCCATAAACTGAGGCAAATTTTTGATTATGGGAGAAATGAATTTAAAAAAATTTTTTTGCACTCCACATACATATGTAACATTACTTTAAATTTTCAGAGAATCATTCCACTTTGCAATATTTTACTACCCTGATGCAAATTTAACTACTTTTTACTCCTTTTTTACTACCATCCAAATTTTACTACTTTTTACTAATTTACTACCTAGAAGACACCCTGAAATAAATAATCAAATTCCGACTGCAATCAATGGGAAAGACCGAACACAGTTTCACTAACTTATTTACTTTGTTTTTATTTTTATTTAGGGTTTTGACGAGAGGATGGAACGGTCTTCCCTCTACGGTGGGAAATCGAAACCCCAAACCACAAACTCATTTTCCAATGAAATACAATAAGAAACTCATCATCAAACATAAACAACCGACCAGTCACACCCTCCTCATCACATTTCAAGATCCGAAACTCAGCAACAAGAACAGATACCAACCACACACGAAAAAGATTATGTTCATTCAAAGTGGAACCAACCCTCTCAGGCGGGGCATGCAGTGAGCACGTCGGTTAAATAGGAGCTTTGTTGTGTATAATGTAAAAAAAAATAATAATAAAAAACAAATGTGTGTAAATAAATGTAATACACTCCAATTATTTAGGTGACCGGATATAAAGATGTACCCGAAGTGTTTCAACATATATGTGAGTTCCAAAGTACATACAAATGTACGTATGCGCTCTTGTGTGTAAATGAAAAATAAATAAATATAGTAAAAAAATTAACTAAATAAAAAAATGAAAAACTAAAAAAGAATAATTACAAAAAACTATAAAAAAATAATTATAAAATTGAACAAATAATAATAAGGAATGAATGCGTACATATTGATAAGGAACTTACAGTATTTAGACTATGTATATACCGCTGTGTTTTAGTGCTTCAGGTGTAGTTAGCTATTTTATAAGGTGTAAGTAATCTTTACGTGGCAAGTATGATAGTTCAATTGTATATAGTTGTACATAAATTAGCTTCCAGTCGGTATTCTTGGGAGTCCATGTATATATAGCTGTAAATACAAAGCCCTGACAGGTGTCCTTTGATCAACCCCAAGAATGGCAGAATAGTGTCACATGATCGAGATCACCAAATAATGCGTTTTTCGCTTACTTCTTCTACTACTATCTCTTCCTTTGCTTACGCTATTCTTCCGGCACGCCCTGTGTCAAACTCTCCCTTTTCTCTCTTTCCCAATGGCTTTGCCCCTCCCCCCCTACCTGCCAGAATATATCCTTTGCTCACGACACAGTGACCACCTTCTAATTTCACTGCGACAACCTGGTCCAAAACTTTCTTCCATTGGCGTTTTCTTGACTGTGACAACCACAACCGACCACGATAAGTGTTCCTGTAAAGCTATGGCTCACACCAGAAATGCATTTCATCAAAAGAGAACTCATGCGAGATAATGATGGTATCGACACAATTCATTAAGACTGAGACGGTTACAAACAAACTCGGCCTCATTTTCATGATGAAGTGAAAATCATTATGGATTGAAATGGCTTCATTGTCTCATGTATTATAAATAAAAATTCATTTCGGATGAAAATATATCGCATTGCCCTCCTAAAACTGCAACTGTTGTTGCCAGTGATCCGATAAAGGTAGCCCCCATGCAAACACCATACAAGCATTTGATTCAATTCCCGGAACAATATTATTATCCCTATTACTATTGTTATTACTTTTCTCATCTTATAATTAAAACCTCCGCTGTGTCAAAATTTCCTACATCGCCCGGCCACCGCTGGTGCTTTGACGCGCAGCATGAACTACCTAAAACCCAATATGCAAATTTATTTACAGGAGCTACGCGGAGGCTGGTTTTAGATAGCACAATCTACGACTTTCACAGCTTTTTTCGAGTTTGAAACATGATAGATGAATTCAGGTTAGTTAGGCCAGAATAGGATGCATTCGGTTAGATAACGTCGGCTTTGGTTCATTTCACTCAAAATATAATGAATACTGGCCGGTAATCTAGAATCGACAATAAAGATTATTAAATTAGATGTTAGTTTAAATCTCCCAAAGTGCAACAAAGGCGCTCCAAAAAGGGGAAGAGAGCGTGGAGTGAAGTGAACGCGGAATCTATGCACAAGGTGCATAGAAACAGCAAGTTGAGAAAGAAGTTAGTGAAACAAAAAAGTTGAAGAAGAAAGTAGTAGGTGCTGATAAACAGGACAGTATTGAACAGATGAAAGATGATCCGTAAGACAGAATCTATTTTGTTTCAACACCTAATCTTTTGCTCGAAACTTCAAATATTCCCCAAGCGAGCGCTAATTCCCACAGAAATGATGATTTTTTATTAATACTGTAATATTGTCTAAGGTTTACCCCAATTTACGCTTAGTTAGTCGATGCTCACAGAGAAATTCACTGAAGTTCAAGTTCACGTGATACCACCGAGGAATAAAATTCGGGTAATCTAAATGGGCACAGCGCGATACGCTGGTGAAACAAGACGTGAGCATCTCGATGAGACGAAAAAGGAGAAATAAGACTGAAGAATGTAAGACAAAGACACTCGCGCAAGAGGTCGGTTGTACGGTAAGCCTTCCTCCTCCCCAAGGGTGAAAAGTATAAGATGAAACTAACTACATATTTGAACCCCACAGTATAGTCCTTAAGCTGCAGTTGCTGAGATTTTGTTTAGCTACAGTTACCACTGAGAACAAGATCTCCAAGGTATACTGACGAAAACAGACACTGTTATTCACCCTTGAGTGTAGCTCAAGGATGTCCCAAAAGATCAGCAAAGAAAGGCCAGCGACATTATATTACTTTCATACCATTCTGTTGTGCAGCTTGATTAACTTTCATTATGAAGCACCATACAGGAGTTCATTCGAACTCCAAGAGAAAGAAATAAAGTACCCAGCTTAAAACTTTAAAAGCCACATTAAAATTTTCAATGTTTCGTGAATGGGAATGAATATTCATGAAAGAATAAATACGATGAAACAGTCAATGCAGACCAACTAAAAATAGCTGTAGCCATTACTCTAAAAAGATAACCTAGCTCATTTTCCTGACTTCAGTACTGCACATCTAAATCTCGGTGGCTGGTTCGTGCAAACAGGAAAAGTGCAGGTAGCTGAGATGGCTGTTGATATTACTAATATTGACTCATTAATTGGATGAGCCACCAAGAAACGCACTGTTGCTTCGGACACTTTTCATTTGAGCCTCTTTACCCTCATGACAATAACGAGAAGCACACTGTACTCAACACCTCTAAACGGCGCTCACGCCTCCCACACCTGGTGGCGCACTCCATGCAGTTGTCTCCCTCAGCCCAGGGAGGCTCAGCGGCAAGGGAGTCGAGCAGTGAAGCGAGCAAGGCTCGTGAGGCGACCGCGCTGTTGAACAAGTTCTCCCCTTGCTCGTTGCTGGGGCCGAGGCTGGCTCCCGCCGATACCAGCACTCGACATAGCTGCGCACCCCCTCGCTGGTAGGACAGCAAAAGCGCTGCACAGGATAGCCAGGGTCACCACAGACATAACCCTACCAAGCACTGTAACGTGACGAGTGTAGAGCTCAGGAAGCTTTCACGTTTAGAAAGTTCACACTCACACACACACATACACACACCAATGGGACGCATCATCTAAACAATGGTAGCACTGTACGCCACTAATTTGATTTAGCGGATAAACGCACTAAACCATAACAATATGAGTATATGGTTATGGGTAGGCATCTAAACTTGTAACTCAAGTTGTTAAGATTTTTATTATGCCATACATACTGTATAAAAAATATCAGATTCAGAGAAATCGTAACATTCACCCGGTTATGGTGGCTAGACGCAGGGTGTGAGCAGCGATACACTCACCCGGCTGCACCCACGTCAACCTCGCACATTCTCAGCGTGCGTGTGCGAGACCACCACTAAGAATCACTACCATGCGCACTTCAACAGCTGCCACACGTTGCTGTGTGACATAACTCTAGTGCGAACATTTATTATTGTATAGCTCTGCAATATAAGTATGATTTAATGATAGAATAAATAATATATGTTTCATTTTCCATTTAAACGTCACAGCCTTCTCAAACGACACATTATATCATTTATTATTGTATAGCTCTGCAATATAAGTATCATTTAATAATAGAATAAAATACTATATGTTTCATTTTACATTTAAATGTCACAGCCTTCTTAAACGACACATATTATATCATGAGTTAGACCAAACAGCAAAGTTACTGCGATACTACCGTGTGTCACAATGTATTGTTAAAAATGCAAATCTCATTCAGTTTCTATTTTAAATAAGTTAATTCGAGCAATTACCCAGTCCTTCATAGTATCAATAAAATGAAATATATTCTAGTGCTGAAGCGTTATGTAAGTTTCCCTTTATGCATATTTACGCCAAATTAATTCGATTACTTTACTTAGAAAATTTTACTGTAAAATTTATGTGCTCATATCAGTGTGTTTAATTGTCACTTCCCTCTCGTTTAATGTATTACTATTTTAGTCGCAAAGTGCAAAATATAGGAACTTCAATGCTCTCATTGGTGATAAAGCCTGACGCTAACACACCAAGTAAAAAATGTTGTGGATTTCATCTCAAAATTGCACTTTTTTCGTTCGCGTCAGGAAATTGTGTACAGCCTCTGTACACACCTCTTCCCCTATCATATATGACATTCAAGTATAATGCTCCACCAATTCTAATTTCTTTTCAGTTGTGCTGGCGATAATGAGATAGTTTTCAAATAAATATTAATGCTTGTGGCCACACTATTTAATATTACAAAGTTTGTTAATTTTTTCTGTCTTTACGAGACAATAATATTATATTCGACGATATTTAATAGCATTTCAAAACTTCTTAAATAAATAATAAGAAGTATATTATTAAAAGACAATCACTTGTAGTGATATTTATTTGAATATGTGATACATTATATCATTTTTTATTTATCTTATTTTTATTCATTATTTATTCTTACTTATCTTAACTTTCATTGTTTATTATTAACTTAGCTACGATTGCTTGACTATTGAGTCAACCTGTAAACAAATACATCTAAGAAACATATGAAATAATTTTTTTTAAAAGCATTATTGCATACTATGAGAATTAATGCATTTTAGCATTTGGAACATTTCTAGATACATTTATTGATAAATTCCCTTTTCTTTTGACTCCTTTTTAATTTTCTTCATCTTTCCCCTTCGCCGGTAGACGCACGAATTCAAAACTATCAGGTAATTTAACTCCTTCAACATTGCATATAAGCTGACACTGTGTAAGGCTATTTCCAAAACACGACTGGCACTGTTTTCTAAGCAAGGAATAACCTAACTGCATTGCGACATCTGGCAAGAAGTGAATCTGGCAGTGACTCGTGGCAATAAAGGAAACTCTGGACCAGTGCACATGACGCATCCTACACGCTTACACGGACCCAGCAACACACGTACATGAAAATGCGCGAGGATGACGTGGGTGCACCCGGCTATGGTGGCCAGACGCAACAAAATGACAGGAGGAAAAAGTTGAAGGAACGAAAAAAAAAACAGTTTGTAAGAAAAATTAAGGGATTCCGCAAATGTTTGAGGTTAAAAGTTAGAACTCGGTAAATTATGAAACACAATAGTTTATGCCTGGTAGCTGAGCAATGCACGTTTAGTCAAGTCAGTCACACAATATAGCACCCGTAACCACGCACTTTACAGTACCTGTGTTACCGTGCACGTCAGGAGCATCGATGGGGTAATCAGGCATGGCCTCAAAGAATATTTTCGCGATGGCAGGGGCTGTGGAGGGCTGGTGGCACGCCAGCAAGTGCAGGGGGTTCTGTCCTCTCAGGTTGACGGCAGTAGCGTTTATGGAACTCTCGGTGAGCAACACCCGCGTGACAGACACGTGACCCAGCTGTGGATAAGCGGCACATCTACAACTGAATTTTAAAATCGAACTTCATAGCAAAATCTTCATAGGAAGAGAAACAAATAAGCTTAATCGCTGTTGATATAAATTGGAGTGTTTGTGCACTAATATCACGTTTCATTCGTTACAACTAGTGGTTAAAAGAAAGAGCATCAAGCTCAAGATGCACAACTGACAATAATACACACACTCCGATAATAATTATTCAAGTGCTAGCGACTGCTGATAACACAACTGACAACCCGCATTTCTTTATAGTCGTGTACATGAAAAACGTTTGCTTGAAATTGGCTGCGTACAATTATAACATCAACACCACCACTATGCAACAGTCTTGGTCTTATCCAACAGGACTACTAACGAAGACCATTCATCAGACACGATGAGACAAAGAAACCTCAAGTGTCTTAGATGACTTTAAGAGCAAATATATAAAGCAACTGAGTTTCCTGAGCAGCGCCATGCTAACTCCTCACACGAAGGAGCAAACCTAAAGACACGCGTCAGTGTCCACCTTGACGGCGACGTGAAGCGCGTTGTTGAGGTCCGAGTCGAGAGCATCGCAGTTGACGCCATTCTCGAGCAATACGGGGGCGAGGTGGCTGTGGTCGTGCAGAGCTGCTAAGTGCAGGCACGTCTGCTTCTGGGGGGTGACAGCTCCAACATCTGACCCAGCTAGGAGCAGGTTACGTAGTAACAGCTCACTTCTGCAAACCCAAAGCCCACAACATGACATAGCATGACCTTATGTTATTAAAAAACATATTGCGTTCCATTGTCAACACGTACAGAAAAATAAATATGACACACACACCAATGGGACGCATCATCTAAACAATGGTAGCACTGTACGCCACTAATTTTTTTTAGCGGATAAACGCACTAAACCATAAAAATATGAAAATATGGTTATGGGTAGGCATCTTAACTTATAACTCAAGTTGTTACGATTTTCATGTTGCCATACACACTGAATAAAAAATACAACATTCAGGGAGGTCGAAACACACTCACCCGGCTATGGTGGCCAGACGCAGGGTATGAGACGCCGTACGCTCACCTGGCTATGGTGGCCAGACGCAGGGTATGAGCCACCGTACGCTCACCTGGCTATGGTGGCCACATGCAGGATATGAGCAGCCGTACACTCACCCGGCTATGGTGGCCACATGCAGGGTATGAGCAGCCTTACACTCACCCGGCTATGGTGGCCAGACGCAGGATATGAGCAGCCGTACACTCACCCAGCTATGGTAGCCACATGCAGGATATGAGCAGCCGTACACTCACCTGGCCATGGTGGCCAGACGCAGGGTATGAGCAGCCGTACACTCACCTGGCTGCGCTAGTATCAAAAGCTAGTCGATGCCCCCCTTCTAGCATGATCATCTGGGCTGCATGCCAGATACCGCCAGATCTTGCATACACCTGCGATGCATGCCAGATACTACCATTCTACAGATCATTCTCTATCGAAACTACATGTTTATTTCGATAAGAAGACAACAATATTACGAATTGTACAATTAAATATTGCTGTTGTAATTTTCGTCATGATAAGTTGTGAGAATCTGATTAGTATTTCATTCTTTTACGGGAATATAAATAATAGATTTCAACTGAACACGCACATTTAAAGACTGTTGTTCGTTTTGTGTCAAAATAGTTCGTTGTCAAGCAAAGTGAACAATATTTATATATATAATTGCTACCTGCTGTCTGAAAACTATAATGCTAGTTTGTGCAGGATGTTTCAAATCTAGCCGCATCACCGCCCCCATCACACACACCACCACCCCTGTACCTGTGATGGCTGCCAGATACCGCCATTCTACAGATCATTCTCCATCGAAACTACATGTTTATTTGGATAAGACGACAAGTGTTGTAACGTAAATTCAAACTAAATATTGCGAGTAATTGTATCATCAAATTTCATACTTTAAAACAATAAACTGCTAATATCTCACAAACCCAAAAGTGTTCTGAAAATTTCATAGGAAAAAACTGTTCATCTGGCCATATTCTGGTTGTGAAATTGTGTACCTCTTGTCGTAAAACATCCTGCACAAACTAGCATTATCTACGTACAGTTATCAGCCAGCAGGTTGTAATTATATTAACTTAATATTTCAGAACACGTCAGTGGTTTGCTTTAATCGCAACCTCATCAGAAACTTAAAAACGAAGGAAATTCCGATACAATTTATCAAATTTACAAAGAAAACGTTTCGGAGTCCAGCTCCATCATCAGTTCACACGTAAAACAAAAGAATTACGTCTGAAATATAAGATCAAAGTAAAATGAATTGTAGGTGCTATAAATATATCATGAAAGTAAAATACAAAGTATGAGACGGACAAGAACAAAGAATAAAATACCGAAGCACAGAAAGAATACATGTGACTCATAACTATGAAATGAAAGTAGGCTGGTTCTAACGAGGAATCTACCTATTCACTATTTGCATAGGGTACTAATTGTCCATATTGTTCAAATGAGGGTTTCGCTTGAAGATATGCAAGGACTAAAATTCTGAGTTCATACGGGGTTGACGCTGAGTCTAAAATTTTGTAATCGGCAAGAGATATAGGAACATTGCATTATTAACTTAATTATGTAATAACTAAGTAATGATAGCTTTTTGAATATAAATATTGCTCACTTTGCTTGACAACGAACTATTGTGACACAAAACGAACAACAGTCTTTAAATGTGCGTGTTCAGTTGATATCTATTATTTATATTCCCGCAGAAGAATGCAATACTTATCAGGTTCTCACAACTTATCATGACGAAAATTACGACAGCAATATATAGTTGTATAATTCGTAATATTTTTGTCTTCTTATCCAAATAAAAATGTAGTTTTGATAGAGAAAGATCTGTAGAATGGCGGTATCTGGCATGCATCGCAGGTGTATGCAAGATCTGGCGGTATCTGGCATGCAGCCCAGGTGATCATGCCAGAAGGGGGGCATCGACTAGCTTTTGACACTATCGCCACCCGGCTATGGTGGCCACATGCAGGGTATGAGCCGCCGTACACTCACCCGGCTATGGTGGCCACATGCAGGGTATGAACAGCCGTACACTCACCCGGCTATGGTGGCCACATGTTGGGTATGAGCAGCCGAACACTCACCCAGCTATGGTGCCCAGATGCAGAGGACTGAGGCGCTTCTCATCCTGTGTGGTGGTGCTGAGGTCCACGTGGATGCTCAGCAAGAACAGCACGCTTTCCAGGTCGCATTTAGACACGGCCAAGTGCAAGAAGTTATGTCCCTTATGATCAAACTGAAAAGCAAAAGACAGAGTAAAATAATAAAATTCCTACACATAGAATAAGCAACAACGTTAATACGTGGAACAAGTATCCTCACAAATGCTATGTGCGTAATCAAAAGTGAGATATGGAGAATATATACGTTGTATTTCTAATTCAAGTATAATTAAAAAAGCACTAAAAACTGATTCAAAACTATAAGCTTGCAAACTGCACACAAATACGTGAATGAAGTTGTGTGAAGCAGCGCCATGAAGTCTTGGCTGAAGAAATCACCTGCTGAGCAGCCTTGGGGTCACGCTGCAAAATGGCTTTGGCGGCGGCGTTGTTGCGGCGCGTCATGGCGGCGGCGAAGGGCGTGGTGCCCGTCCTGTCTCTGACGGCTATGTCGAGCGAAGGCTGCTGCAGCAGCAGCTCGCACACACCGGGGTGCCCGTGCTCGATTGACAGGTGCAGGGGCGTCTTGCCATCGCTGTCCTGCAAACCACACGACACGCACAAGTGTCTACAGGGAGCGTCTTCTAATATTGCGCCAAGTGACGACGTGCACAGAATGTTTCATTGCAGAAACAAGATATGGGAGCATATTATTTGCAATGCAACAAAACGATATCATCGTTCACGACTTATGTTATCTCCAACGATCTAAAATGAATTCATTGAAACGGTGAAATTGGAAAAAATCAGTGTTTTTTTAAAACAAACGTACTCCGATGCAGCTTCTTAGAAAATTAGACAGATGGCGAACTAGGCAATAGTTTGCTTTGGTCACATCACTCTCATGGTAGAAATAGCTCTAGAATTTGTCATCAAATTACAGCCAGAATAATTAACGTCAGAATAATTACCGCCAGTATAATTACAGCCAGAATAACTACATTCAGTACAGTATTTCGCTGACTAAGGGCATATCGCTAAGTCCCGAAAGCTAAGTAACTCGAAAGACAAATAAAGTGTCACATTATCTTTGATATCAGCATAATTATCAGCGTCCAGTCACAGGAAATGAGGAGCGTTGCACGAGAAACTGAAAGCCCATAAGGGGTTAAATACCTTAATTCAAGTTCTGAGATTAGTGAAACAGTTTGCAACTCGAAATTTTGAACAGGAGGACTGCTCAAATCCAGAAACGTTGTCAGGATATCGATAATTAAGGGAGTTCATTCTAGTTCCGTCAACGGGCCATGCAACACTGCATCTAAGTCACGGCCGCGGAATCCTGGGAAGCGCTCCCACACAGCACCTCCCCACATTGAACGCACAGCAAAGAAAAGTTCGAGTTACAGGGACAGGCTCTGCTGACAGAGCAGTTGAGGAACCACTTCTGTCGGATAATTGCACCGATATGACATCCACACCCGTACAATATTTTTTTTCTTTCCTAGTTTGTTGAGGTCAGCGTCATCTCACCGCTGTCGTCATCAATATATGTAAACCACTTCAATAAGAGGGTTTATAGTCAAGGCAAGAAATTAGAATTTCAAAGTGTCACTATCAGTGGCGGCAACTGGTTTTGTGTCGATGTCCGCGCTTTAACGACTCTGGACTCTCACGTCTCAAGGCACCCAATAAATTCGTATATGCTTCCAGTCGCGTACAAAGCGCACCAACATTACGCTGATATCCCCAATGATAGGAGCTACTAGCATGCCTTTGAATAGCGTCTATATCCCTCTTAGTTTGTAAATGTAATAAAGTTGTGACTCGGGTGCTGCCCAGTTAATTCAACGCCTTAGTGACAGCACACAGCTCAGCGGCAAATACAGTTCCAGATCGCTGGAGCAAGCCTCCCAGCTCTTCCTACTTCCTGGAACATAGTGCACTTGGCAACTTCGTCAGACTTAAAACCGTTGGTGAAAATTTTAACGGAAGTAGTATGTTGATCAGTTACGTGCGGCTGTAAAAACAGACTCCTAGGGTACAGACGGATTGGGACTGGTGGTGCCTGGGACATAACGTATCAATTGGTAAACGCGAAGTTGAGGTGCAATAAGGAGGATTGGACACCTATTCATAACACCCAGCTGCATTACATCAGTCAATGCATGATAGTATATGGATGAAGGAATTATTGCAAACAAAAATGTTGTCCACAGCAGGGTGTCCACTGATATTTCATTTCCATATTTTACCACTTTTTACTACCTTCTACAGCAAAATTTTACTACCTATTTTTTACATAACGAATGTTGTCCAAATGTCCATATGTAAGTAATCAGCCTATAATCAGTTATTTAAGTCAATAATATACGCAATACCAGAGGTTAAAAAAAGTCCAAGTTTCTTAATACTTAAAATTCTTAATACTAAATGGAGCAACCAAAGCATTACTGTAAAAAAAAGTTACCTAAATTCCTAAGGTACCCCGTCCTAAATGTACTCCAACGAATGTTTGGCAAAGACCTTGTCTCAACATCTTTCAACTATGAGGACATCAGTTCATCATATGGAAAAACTAAACTGACTGGAAACTAGCAGACACCAGGGGATTGTCAGATCCCTTCACAGCAGGGTAGAATATCAGGTAATTTTATTATGACCAAACACTATGGCATACATACGTATACCAAGCATCTCATCCCTACGGGAGGGAGCCGAAAGCAGGCCACAATCAAATTACCCTTAGTCAATAGGAGGCAGGAGAGGCAGCACTGGTCGTACTAGAACTGCCCGGATCAGTAGCAGCCCAGCACAACCATCTACCACAGTCAGGCCCACAGCCAGAGCTGGTGTACCCCGACCGCTTCATTGAGTGCAGCCCCTCCCCCCGCACAAGACAGGTCACCCCATCACACGTGGGCAGGCGCTCAGAGACAACGTCCAAAAATAAAATTACCTCCTTATGCACTGCTTCCACTCACTTCTGTCCGCAGACACCCTGCAAAGGGTGCAAGCACACTCATTTACGGTGAGAAAGGTATTCAAAGAGTTTATCCTCCACCGTCATCCCCAGACGCTTGACACTGCAAATCAAGTTCACCTGTCTTCCCTGGAGCATTATGTGTGGAGAGTCGCAGTTGTGTCTCTGTACATGGAGCCCTAATTTTTCGGGCAAAATACGAAGCTGTACTCAATGGCTCAGTTGTTCAAACAGTTAAAACCAATCTATTGTGCGGATCAAGGCTGACAAATGTGCAGATGAAGAGTACAACATGATGTCATCAGAGTGTACACAGCGTTCTGTTTGAGGCACTGAGAATGATTAATGCGCCATATCCCAGGTCTCCTTTCTGGCTGGGCAGTGAAAACGAAGGGTGATCTGCTTCACTGCCACGCCATGCAGCACACTGCAGCATGCCGAACACACTGCAGCATGCCGTGCTGCACGCTACAACACTGCAGCATCCCGCGCAGCCCCACCTTAGCATTGAGCTTCGCGCCGTGGCGGGTGAGGGCGAGGGCGATGGAAGTGAGGCCCCAGCAGGCGCACAGGTGCAAGGGGGTCTGCAGGTCCCCCGCACCGCCGCCCTTCGGACGCCTGGGGTTGTTGACCTCACACTCGCTCTCCAGCAGCAGCACCGCCGCCTCTTCCATGTTCTCGTCTGCAACACCAACCAAAGTAGGCTAACAGTAGCAGCAAAAGTTCCCGCCACGAAATAAGGAATGCTTCCGCTGTTTGCCTAGATCAAAGATATGTGTGCAATATAAGCTTCAGAGTAAAGGAACGTTAGTAGTCACATGTTAGACACGTCAGAAAAACTTGAAAACAAATATCTTAGAGAGCAAGGAATAAAATAATAGTAATGTCCAAGTTTACAATTAGCTTTGCTCAAACGCACAGCCATCTTTAGAATTGTATTATAAATTGAGACAAACGAACATCAGACAAAAAATTATCAGAATGCATCAAAAGTCAGCACACAAATCTACCTACAAGAACACATGAAAACAAAGAAACGATTGAAAACATTAAGGAGACAGTAGAGAGGTGCATAACAAACGCGAGATATCAGAGCGAGAGCGCAACAAAGGAGCGAGCAAGAAACAGGACTCCGCAGGATGAACGGACTGACCGATGGCGCGGTGCAGGAGCGTCTGGCTGCAGCCGTCTCCCCCGTCGTGCCAGTGGTCGGGGTCAGCACCGTGTCTGACGGAGAGTTAGGTGAGTTAATTTCAGATACCATAACAATAACAAAGGTGTTCCAAAGGGAGAAAGCCACCATTTGATTTGGAGTTCAAAACAAGGGGACTATTTGCTCTTGTGCATATAGTCCCCTTGTTTTAAACTCCACACTAAATGGTGCCTTTGTCTCTTTCGACAACATATTCAGGCCCATGCGTACAGAAATAGCGAGTTGAGAAAGAATTTTATGAAACAAAATTTAAGTTGAAGAAGAAAGTAGTAGGTGCGGAAAAACTAGAAAACACTGAACCGAGAAAAAACGGTCGGTAGCAAAAAAATAAACCCACTCTTTTTCAACGGAAAGAAGGCCTACTAGCTCGGGACTCCACATTTTCTCCTCTGAGTGCTAGTTTCCATTCATACAATAGTTGTATACCTCTGCGGGGGCACCGTGTCTGATGGAGGAATGGTCGTCAGTGAGGTCAGCGTGCGGGTGAATGTATTCCACGAGTTTATAACCTGTAGCGAACTCAAGCATTCAAGATAAGTAAAATAAATCCTTTTAAACGATAACATCGATTAATAAGCTAACAATGCGGACAATAATTATACTCTTGATTGCGATTATTGCTTTCCCTTTGTTCGTTCAGGATTTTCGCTGCATCAAAATTTTCAGATTTTACGATTACGTATCGCGTTTAGGTAAGCCGGGCGAAGTACGACCTAAAATAATATATCATTTACGTGTAGAATGCCGTGCATTTTACGTGTAGTACTTCCTGCATGACTCACTTTCATGTTCTTAAACATAAAAGAGGAGATAGGGTGAGCTTGATATAGGTCAAGCTAGGTTAGGTTAGGCTACCTTAGATCCATTTGGATTTTTCAATTGGTAACAAATATGATCCATAGGAATGATGCTAGAGTCATAATTCCGATCAAAATTGAGGAAAATATTTTTTAAGGACAATATGAATTGTTCGAAGAGGCGAAAAAGTTAAGTGAGAAGAGTAAGCAAAAAAACAATAAGACAAGCATGAGGTCAAGAATCATAAATATTCCCCGAGGAGACTTTAATTCTTTGAACACGCTAAAGAACAATTCCTATCAGCTCACTCGTGCAGAGGAGGGAAATATTAGGTCTTTTTTCCTATCTTCACAACGGAAGCAGAGAAATGCTCGAGGTGGTAATTACACTCTGCAAAAGTTTGGGTTAGGCCTCACTTGATCAGGAGTTGAGCGATATCGAGCCGTCCTGCTACTAGGGCCTGCCACAGAGGGGGGTCTTTTGCAAGTACGCCACCCTCATCCCCTGGCAGGAGCCCCATGGTAGCACCTTTGCACAGCTCCTCCAGTAGTGCCTCGTCCCGCACTCCGCCATGAATGCATATCTCTAGGGGCGTCTCGCCGTCACGGTTCCTGAGGGAGTGACCGCGTGCAGTCAACTCATCATTGCGCTCATACCGCAGCTCTCAGTGATCTAGTCAAACGATTGTTCTCTATACAAAGATTTAACAGATGAGACCCATAGCAAAAAATAATGCAAGCAATAAAGAGTAAATCACAGAACATCAGTCAATGGATTTCTAATGAATATGAAGAAAAATAAGTGTACCGAAGCTAATAACGCAACAAGGGAGGAGGGGGAAATCTAACACGTAGTGGCAGAAATGCGGGTTTATTAAAAAATTAATAGTGAAAAGTAAAATCCTAAACTTTTACAAAGCGCTTCGGAATAAATTCCACCATCAGCTGAGAACCAAGTTTTTCTTGGTTCATGCTTCACACTCAAGAAATGTAAAACACAAGATTATAAACGGATCGCATTGGTTAACTGGAGAGACACAAGGGAAAAAAATACACGTATCATCGAGTGCCGGAAAGTGGGAGCTGCCCTTGAAATGTGGGGCACCTGTGCGGGCAGCCTCCACACTCAGCTATCCGCATCCTTGCTTCCTGCTGCGACTCAGAAATCGTGTGATACTCTAATGATTTTAGGTCAGCGGTAGAGCTTTACCGATACCTGCATTTTGGGGTCATGGCATTTTTAAAGAGCGAACTGATACGCAATGCCACGTTCAGTTCTTTCTCTTTATACAGGGTGTTGGTGGAACTCTTGGTACAAACTTCGGCTACTAGTAGTAAATACAAATTTAAACACTTCATCAGTGAAAAAATATCGAAAACGCTTAGTTTTTTAATTATTGGGCTTAGAAGTTTTCAATCCAACACTACATGAACACAACAGCGATTTCGCAACAGACAGGAATAAGGGCAATATGGGGAATTAGAATGAACAAGTGTTGGCAGAATCGAACATGTTTTATTGACAGTTTAAAACATTAATTCTCAGATTCAGGAAATTTTTAGAAATTCCTAGTCAACGTTAGCGACCCCTGGTGAGCAGCGTATGTGTATCTTTTGTCAGTTAGCACCGTGGCACTGAAGTGGTAAGATGTATCGCCTTACAAATGCACAAATGGAGCAGACATGCATTTCACTTATGGTGCTGCTAACGGTAATGCAAGACGTGCCGCTAGAATCTATCACGAACGTTACCCTAATCGAGAAGTCCCTGATCATCGATTATTCACTGCATTGCACCGAAGATTGACGGAAACCGGCAGTTTTAGTGTAAACAGAGTAGACGTTGGTCGCCCAATAAATTATCATCGAGAGCAAGAAGTGTTGGAACATTTCTGTAGAAACCCGCGTACGAGCACCCGTGCCGCAGCAGCATCTTTGGGTATTCGTGACCATAGTACAGTGTGGCATGTATTGGACCGGAATAATTATCATCCGGATCACTTCCAGAGAGTCCAGGGTCTCCTTCCCGTTGATTATGGTAATCGTGAGCGATTCGCGTAGTGGTTTTTAGATCGGGAGGTAAAAGATGCCAATTTTGCAGAGTGTGTGTTGTTTACGGATGAAGCAACCTTCAGCCGAGATGGAATTTTGGATTATCATAACTTTCACTCATGGCGCAGAACAACCCTCATGTCATCCGTGAACATCATCGCCAACATCGCTACACTGTCGATGTTTGGGCAGGTATCGTTCACAGTCAACTCATTGGTCCATACATTCTTTCAGAGCGTCTAACTGGAGATGTGTACAAAATATTTCTTGAAGAAGTCCTTCCTGGTTTATTAGAAAATGTGCCGTTAGGTATTCGTAGACGACTTTGGTTTCAACACGATGAAGCTCCGGCACATTATGCTCTAAATGTGCGACGGTTTCTTGACCAACAATTTCCAAATTGATGGATTGATCGTGGTGGTGCTGTGTCCTGGCCATCGAGATCACCTGATCTGACTCCGTTAAATTTTTTCTAATGGGGGCACTTGAAATCTCTGATTTATGCGACACCTGTGGAGGCGGAAGAAGACCTTGTCGCTCAAATTGCAGTCGCTGCTGGAGATATCGCTGACAACCCAGGAATGTTTGGCAACGTACCCAACTCGCTTTGACGAAGGTGTCGTGCGTGTATCGATGTTAATGGTCGAAATTTTAAACACCTACTTTGATGCGTTACTTTCTATTATTTATTAAAGTACCTCATGTTATTTAACGTTTTTTTATTACCCTCGTGTGTCATTATTGAACATTAGTGCATGTGGTTAACTAGGATCGCCGTGAGTTCTTGAAGCGCAGCATTAAAAACTACTAAGCCCAATAATTAAAAAACTAAACGTTTTTCGATATTTTATCACTGATGAAAAAGTGTTTAAATTTGTATTTGCTAATAGTAGCCGAAGTTTGTACCAAGAGTTCCACCAACACCCTGTACATCTCCAGTTAACCGATGTAATCTGCAGGACACAATTCATGTACTGTGAGTTTCTATTACGTGAATTGTGTGTTTCTGCATTTCGTTGATTACTGGATTTATCCCGAAACGTTCCTATAAATGTTTGAGAGCCTATCATTTGGAATGGTAGTCAGTGCAAGCCTTGCCTAACGTTCCCTGCTATGTTCCAACAAGCCCCGGTACAACGTGGCCTGCAGAGCTCATGTAAGTAGATTTACACAAGTAAATATTCCATGCATTACACTCATAAGTTACAACTTTAAATCTACAGTAATAAACGCAATATAGAGAAAAAATCTTGAAGGTTCAGGAGAAGAAAATCGACGATGGACAGCAGAGGAAGACAATGATTGTAAACACGCCCAACTGTGTACAGTGACGAGTACAAAAATGGAAAAAAACGAAGGATTTTCTTTCTTTGTGGCAACATTAGATGGCTCGCGTCACTGAAATTGAAGTGCGTGAAAATGTTCGGCTCGTCAAGATCAATACCGTCACGATTTTTAAAAGAATGAGCAGCGACGGTACAAAGAGCGAAGAACAAGCTCATGAACAACTCGTGAACTTGGGTGAAGCTGAAGCTTAAACACAAGGAAGATTACATTAGATTATAGGTTAGTTTAAGCCTCTCTAACCGCTAAAAAAAACAACGTACGGAAGAGAGGAAGGAGGAAGGTACCATTTATTATGGAGATAAGGGAATGCAGAATCTATGCAGAAGGGGCATAGAAACAGTAAGTTGAGAAAGAAGTTTATGAAACAAGATAAAAGTTGAAGAAAGTGGTAGGTGCTGAAAAACAGGACAGCACTGAACCGAAAAAGATGGTCCTAAACACAGCAAAAAACATTTTATTTCAACAAAAAGAAGGCCTATCTAAGTCTCGGCTCAGGCCCTCACACATTGTCTCCCTGGAAATGCTACTTCCTACAGATACAATAGTTGTATCCCCCTGAAGGGAAGCACAAGGAAGTAAATTATAGAACACATAAAAACATCACAAGCATTTTTTCCGCAGAGCACATGAACAAAATTGTGTATATCAGAAAGTTCAATACTAAACAGAAGTCTGTGTCCTAAAACAGGTGACGCTCGGCAACAGACACGATCAATGGCAGCACAAAACTGCACTTTACTACTGCTCTTACTACTGAGGCTTGATGCTATACTTGCGAAAAATTAGTTAGGTCGAAGCAATAGTTTTAAACTTGGGCTGTGTGATCCACCAACACGGTTATTACGCAAGAACTCCGGAGAAAATCTGGCACACATTTGGCGCGGGCTTTATCGGTGCTTTGAAACCGAAGGCAGGATAACTTGAGGTGAATTATAGCACCAAACGGAGTTGTACAAAAATGTATGGTAATCCGTCACCTAAGATGGGTTGCGTGAACACGATGTATGAACACACTCACGCGAGGTAGGGGTGGGCGCCGTGACGCAGGAGAAAGGCGGCAGCAGCCACGTCAGCGGCCAGCACGGCGGTGTGTAGGTACGTCTGACCCCGACTATCAGAGGCGGAGATGTCGGCGCCTGGGGGCAGGTCCGTCATGGTAGGCCCACTCAACCACACGTCTAGCACTGTGTCTCTCACGCCAAGTGATACACAACCTCAAATATCGTCTATTATCGATTCATCGCTGAGCCGATCACATTAAATGCACAGTGAGCAGGTCACATCCGTTTTACAGTTTGAAATCACAGATTTTCATGCGATTATATTGCTGAAGTACTGAAAATTTCTCTGCCAAGTATACAGTGCGTGCCATTTCCAATACCATAGAATTTTTATGAAATACACTGTCGCGACTTGGCATGAACTACTGCAAGACATTAAACGCTAAGAATAGAGCTCCGAGCTCAGCACGGCAATACGCCGAGCACAATTGATGTCGTCCGAAAGCAGCAACGGAGCCCACCGCCAAGACACGCACAGAAATCTATCAGGTCGTATCATAAGTCCTGTCCATTTTCATGTTATAATAAGTTTGAACTTGTATTACAGAGGAAGTTATGAAGTTGTGATCTATTCTGCGACACAATCACTCCATTGCGGTCTTACTTACACGTTGCACTGAAATTCAATTAAATATTTTAGCCATTTTTATCTTCAACCCTTCAATTAACATGGAGCCGTCAACAGAACACTTAAGATACAGAATTAGGTTTCAGTTTTCTAAAGAATGTAATGCGTCAACAGCTACTAAAAATATTCAAGAAGTGCATGGTTCAGAAGCAGTAACTGAACAGACATGCAGAAGATAGTTCGAAAAGTTTCGAATTGGGGATTACAGCCTTGAAGATAGCCCTCGAAAAAATCGTCCTGTTGAGTTTGATGCAGCTTTATTGGAGACAACTCTTGAAGCTAATCTTGCAGAATCCATAAGATAATTTGAGCTCTAAACTTCATGTGAGTGCGATAACAATTCAACGTCACTTAAAGAAGCTGGGAAAGAAACTCGAACTTGGGAAATGTGTTCCTTATAACCTCTGCTATTAAGCGTCATCAGCGGGTGAATGTCTATGCATCTTTGCGTTCCCGCCAACTGCAAGAACCTTTTCTGGATAAAGTTGATACCGGAGATGAAAGTGGATTATGCACAGCGATGTTAAACGTCAACATCAATGGCTGGATCGACTTGCAAAACCGCAATTACAACCGAAATCAGGACTCTATCAGAAAAAATTTTTGTTGTGCGTTTGGTTGGATGAGAGGAATAACTAACTACGAGCTTCTTGGACACAACCAAACAATTACTGTAGAACTGTACTGTCAACAGTTGCAAAGACTAAATACCGCTTTAAAAAAAGAAGCACATAGCTTTGGTCAATCGAAAGGGCATCATTCTTCAGCACGACAATCCGAGTCCGCATACAGCACGAATACCTTTGGACACAATTGAAATGCTGAAATGGGAAACATTAATGCATCCGCCCTATTTTCCAGATATTGCTTCTTCAGACTTTCATCTGTTTGGGAGTCTAGACAATCATTTAAAAGGGAAAACTTTGAGAGACAAAAATAACATTGAAAATGAATCGCAGGTCTTTTTTGACTCAAAAATCAAAGATTTCTATGAACGAGTCATTAAAAAATTGGTTAGTAGGTGGTCAGAAGTTGTTACTAAAGATGGAGATTGTATCGTCGAATATATGAATGTTACTTGACATGTTTTACTCTCCTTATCATACTAGTAAAAAAATGGACAGAACTTATGGTACGACCTGATAGAACAGAAGTGATTGCGTGACAGAGGTAGGGTGCAGTACGTACAAGACAGCACACGCACGTTAGAGGATAGACTCAGGTAGTGTCGGCAGAAATACACGAACACTCACAAAAAATAAGCTAAAACTTGAAATTAGATCAGAAAATGAGAATGCAAAGAAGATAGCGAGCACCCACCTGCCAGGACGATGAGCTCTGCCTCCGCCAACATCACCTGCTGCAGCGCCGCCCCCAAGGGCGTCAGGTCGCGAGAGTCTCTCAGCTCCAGATCGAGGAGCGAGGTGCCTGCTGGGCCTGGGGCCAAAATGATCAGAGATGTCAGTGTAACCTCAGCGGGCATTTTAGGCTTTTGTATACGAACACCAGATCTTAGCCCACCTAAAACAGAGCCGTTGACCTCCGTTGCGAAGACTGAGACTCGTGTCAGGGGAGACAACATGGCACTCCATATTTACGGCCCCTCTACATCTCTGATGCAAGAACTTTGAGTGAGTAAAAAGAAAGCACGTGAAACATCTCGGTGCATGGTATACTGCAGATATTACATCACGGTTTGAGATTTATTGCTACTCTACAGCAGCGATTATCCCCTAGGCACTCAGTAACACCTCGACTATACAGGGTGTTGGTGGAACTCTTGGTACAAACTTCGGCTACTAGTAGAAAATACAAATTTAAACACTTTTTCATCAGTGAAAAACTATCGAAAAACGCTTAGTTTTTTAATTATTGGGCTTAGAAGTTTTTAATGCTACGCTACAAGAACACAACATCGATTTCGCAACAGACAGGAATAAGGGCAATATGGGGAATTAGAATGAACAAGTGTTGGCAGAATCGAACATGTTTTACTTACAGTTTAAAACATTAATTCACAGATTCAGGAAATTTCTAGAAATTCCTAGTCAACGTTAGCGACTCCTGGTGAGAAGCGTGTGTGGATCTTTTGTCAGTTAGCACCGTGGCACTGAAGTGGTAAGATGTATCGCCTTTCAAATACTCAAATGGCAGACGTGCATTTCACTTATGGTGCTGCTAATGGTAATGCAAGACGTGCCGCGAGAATCTGTCACGAACGTTACCCTAATCGAGAAGTCCCTGATCATCGATTATTCACTGCATTGCTCCGAAGATTGACGGAAACCGGCAGTTTTAGTGTAAATTATTATTATTATTTTTGGGTTTTCCCGCCGTTTTTGATACTCAGACGAAATCACAGCGTAATTTGATAGCGTTGCTACATTCAGGTATCAATATTAATGTAGCGTTGCTACATTAATATTGGGAATTTGCGGGGTGTGTGGATCCCATCGTTTTAGTGCCGTGGTGTGTCAGCTTTGGTCTGACGGAGGAGCGACGGTGTTTCTAGTCGCGGGCATCCGCGCTGGCGATGGTTTGGGCCTCATATGAAGCGTAGTAGATTTTCTCTCTAGAGGTCACTTATTTTCAGTTGGCGAGTCAGATTTCATGAAGCAGACGAATTTCAAGTAAGAAAAGTTTCAGAAGGGGGTGTGGCCCGCAGATGGCGGGGCCAGTCAGTAGTTCGGGGAGGTTCGGCTCACCGCCGAGGTGAGTCGATCCCTCTGCTGGGATAGCGGGAGCGGACGGACATCTGGTTTTATCGTCTTTAGCTTGTTGTTGGCAAGTGCCGACCACTCAGCCTGCCAGTGTTCTCGGATTCTTTTCTTGTAGTACCACTTATGGTCCGCTCGAGGAAGGCGAACTGGGTTTATTTGTAGGTGGAGAGCCTCTCGAGCTGCACGATCGGCTGCCTCGTTTCCCGACACTCCGACGTGGCTCGGCATCCAGCAGAAATTAAGTTGTTTACTGCTCGAAATGAGGCGACACTGTATGAGTTGTACAACGGGGTGAGGCGAATTGTATCTCGAGAGCGCGAGTCGGTGATTATAGTCGTTACCAGGTGAGGGAGAGTTTCAGCGTGGTTAATAGCATCGTATATAGCATATAGTTCTGCTGTATACGAGGTGGACTGCGGTTGGATACGACGTTGATACGTCGTAGAGCCTTGGATATAAGCATATGCTGCTCCTTCTGGTGCC
>JACJUY010004576.1:57199-90197 GCA_014220935.1 Platorchestia sp. MABIK | reverse complement strand
TTTTATTTCTCGCTCTAATATTTCTTGTTTCTCGCTTCAATATTTTTTATTTTTCGCTTCATTATTTCTTATTTCCCGCTTCAATATTTCTCATTTCTCTTTTCTATGTTTCTAATTTTTCTCTTCATTATTTCTTATTTTTCGCTTCAATAATTTTAATTTCTTACTTCAATTTTTTTAATTGTCAGCTTCAACATTCCTTACTGCTGTTTTCTATAATTTTTCTTTCTCCCTTTTTTCTTATTTTTAGCTTCAATATCCTGATTTACTGAACTGCAGAATTAAGAAAAAAAATCCTGTTTCCTGTTCTATCTTCGTGAATTCGAAAAAATCATTCCCTGTTCGTGGAGATTTTACCAGTAGACTCGGAAACAAGACGCGGAAGAAAATACGAAGAGATATGCCCTCGTAGAACGGAGGGCATGTTAGACTCTTCAAATTACCATCTACGGCGTCACGCTTCTAATTTTGAGACTCGCTTATTCACTTAGTACGTGGCCAAAATTTTTCGGACTTTCTCAGAAAACCCAAATTCTAAGAAAAACCAAATTCTAAAAAAATCCAAATTCTCAGAAAAACCCAAATTTAAAGAAAAATTATTGGAAAAACCCAAATTCTCAGAAATATCTAAATTCTCAGAAAAACCCAAATTCTCAGAAATATCTAAATTCTCAGAAAAACCCAAATTCACAGAAAAATAAAAATTCTCGGAACTTGCTAGAGAATCTGAGAACTGTTCCCCGGGAACGGGGTCTGTGCCCCCAAAATTCTCAGAACGCAGCAATCCAACTTCTGGGAAATGCCTCCCGATTGCCCCCACTCTCCAGCCCCCCTCGTGTCCCCTCGCCCCTCTTCCCTCTCTTGTTACCCTTTCTACTCCGCCAGTTTTCCGAGTTGCTCGCTCTCCCCTTTAGGTAGCGCTATGCCTTGTTTTATACCTGCTCAAACCGTTATTTCTGATCCAGCTGATGCTGGAACCGTTGTCAAATCTCTGGTCCAATTGATACTGAAACCGTTATTAAATCTCTGGTCCAACTGATACTAATCTCACATCTGTAAAAATAATCACATTATTTCGATTTTCATACATTCATTTCTAATTTCTTAATGTTACTACTCAAACCAAGGCTCATCGTTAACACCACAGTAAGCTTATACATGCAAACAGTCTTGAATAGCAAAACACGAACGTCCAAAACTCGTACCGAATTTGATCAGTTAGATGTTTGTCGTATTAGAAACTGGCATTCGGCAACCAAAGAGAATAAATGAAAGCTGTCGTCAACGACAAAACCATGATCTTAAATTTCCCCATTTCAACTACACGTTTTGCTATGAAATTATGAGGACGTTTCTTTTCATTTTAACAGAGTTTTTCAAAAAAGCGTTGGAGGACGTTTCTTCTCATTTTAGTATAGACTTTTTTAAACATGGGAGGACGCTTCTTCTCATTTTAACGCAGAGTTTTTTAACATGGAGAAATAAAATCTAACACAACAGGCTTTAAAAACATAGCATATAAAATCATCAGCCAATAGGTGGCGCTAGCGGCAGTCGGCTTCTCGAGTTTATTGTATTTCGCCGAGAAAAATATTCTGCCGCGACTCGACGGGCTTCTGTTGTGGTGTTGAAGAGAAGCCGCAGGAAAGTTTTTATGCGTGTAGGCAAACGCTTGAGGGAAAAACTCAGGGTTTTTTTTGGCGCTAACCTTTGTGGTAATTTGTTCATGTTCGCAGGTGAAATTCTGTTGACTGTATATGCATAGCAGCGCTTACATAGCATGTTGTGTATATACATGACATCACGTACAACACGCTGTACGTGGAACATTATACGTAACATGCAGCATGTATAACGATACACAATACTCCGTTCAAAAAAACACACAGCACACTATTCATATATATAACAAAACATACAACACAGGCCCTGGATGCATACAAACTCACGCAACACGCTGTATGTGGAATAACACACATAGTAAGTTGTATACACAATACCACACACACACAGCATGCTGTATACACAATACCACACACACAGCATGCTGTATACACAATACCACACACACACAGCATGCTGTATATACAATACCACACACACACAGCAGGCTGTATACACAATACCACACACACACAGCATGCTGTATACACAATACCACACACACAGCATGCTGTATACACAATACCACACACACAGCATGCTGTATACACAATACCACACACACAGCATGCTGTATACACAATACCACACACACACAGCAGGCTGTATATACAATACCACACACACAGCATACTGTATACACAATACCACACACACACAGCATGCTGTATACACAATACCACACACACAGCAGGCTGTATACACAATACCACACATAGAGCAGGTTGTTTACACAATACCACACACACAGCATGCTGTATACACAATACCCCACACACAGCAGGCTGTGTGCACAATACCACACACACACGAGGCTGTACACACAAGCACACACAACCACCCAACACGTCACGAGATATCCCAGCTTCCTGTTGTACACCCCCAACTCGGTGGCAGAACTGTCATGCCGCTCTCATCGCTTCCGTATTAACGCCGCAGCTCAGGCGGGATACTGTGCCCTTCTGCCGCTACTGGCGCTATGCTTATATGCCGGGTGTCCCACAAAAACCCGAACCGAGTATTTGTTTTCCCGTATCAGTAATACCCGTAATTATTTCCCGTATCAGTAGTAATCAGTAATGCTGCATAATTTTGCTTGAAATTAAATGCTTTTGGTATTCTTTTGATGGTATTACTGATACGGGAAAATAAATACTTGCTTCGGGTTTTTGTGGGACATTCTGTACAGGGTGTTTCAGAGCATGAGATGAAAAATTCCACAACAAGTAGAAAATGGCCAAATAAACATTTTTTCTTCTATGATATTTTCCGACATAAATCGGGGTTTTGACATATTAGCTGTTTTTGTTTTAAAGGATGAAATTTAATTACACAATTACTCGAAATATTTGTTTTGAATGAATATTACCAACTCTTCTGTTTTATAAGAGTGTACATTATTAAAATTTCGTTTTATTGCTATTTGGTAAAAAAAAATTCGTAGGAAGGTTTTAGAATGTTCTTGTGTTTATGCTACACCCATCGAATCTGAGGAAGATCTCGTAGCCAGAATTGCAGTGGCTGCTGGTTCTGAAATGCCAGACGAGTCTCCTTATATCCGGCAGTCATTATAAGGCTAAGATTTGAAAAGTGCATTGATGTAAGTGGAACACATTTTGAACACTTTTTGTAAAGTAAATTCTAAACAAATATCGCGAGTAATTGTGTCATTAAATTTCCTCCTTTAAAACAATAAACAGCTAATTTCTCAAAAACTCAATTTGTTCGGAAGATTTCATTGAAGAAAAACCGTTAATTTGGCCATTTTCTACTTGGTGTGCAATTTTGTACTTTTTGTTCTGAAACACCCTGTATATATATATATACATGAAGATCCGCATAGATATATATGTACATATGTGCATATATATGTATGTATACATAGACGCATATACATAAAATTCGCTGAACTTATTTGGGTCCACAATTAGCCGTACTCAAATGTACCCATTGTACCAGACTTAAGATACAATCTATCGGTGTATCACTTGTGGTAAATAAATTATTAAAATGGCTTAGAACTGCTTAAAACTATATACAAATGTGTGAATATATATGTATGTAATGGATGGGGAACGTTTAGGTTTCGTATTGATTTAAATTGCATATTCTTGTACACGCAGATATTCATGTTAAATGATCCGATTTTTACCATTTCAGAGCTGAAAATTGACCCTGTAAGCTACGCTACTGGTATATTACACCAATCAGCCACCATTTTATTAGCTACGCTGCTGGTATATTACACCAATCAGCCACTACTATTCAAGCTACGCCCAGCCACCAATATATAAGATACGCTTCTGGTATATTAAAACAACCAGCCACCATTACACAAACTGCACTCCTGGTATACTACACCAGCCAAGCCACGCCCTAACACCATTATACAAGCTACACCCCAGCTAGCATTACACACTCTACGCTCCCGCTGTATAAAATAACCCAGTCACCATTTTACAAGGCACGCCCCTTGTATACCACACCGGCCAGCCACCATAATATAATTCCCCTTGTACACTACACCAACCAGCCACCATAGACAAGCAATGCTCGTGGTTTATTAAGCTCATCAGCCCCCATTATATATAAACAACACCCCTGGTATACTACACCAGCCGCCCCCCGAGATGTCGTCCCCCAAAGGCTCCCTGACGGCCCTCACGAAGCTGAGCAGCCTGTACCGGGCGCGTCCCCTGCGGGTGCTGGTGTTGGGGCAGGCGGGCGTGGGCAAGTCAGGTAGGTTCCTCAGTGTGGGGTATGGCCCGCATTTGTGTCAAGTCTCGGTGGGTTATGCGTGTCAAGTTCTGGTGGGTCACTTGTGTCAAGTCCCGGTGGGTCGTTTAGTCCTCATTTAATATTTAGGCTAAGTCCAGGCTTGACACTTAGGTCAAATCCTAGTGAGACAGATAAAGTCCCGGTGAGACATGTTGGCCAAGTTCTGGTGGAATATTTAGGTCATGGTGGTTCATTTGAGTCAAGTCCCGATGCGACACTTAAACTAAGTCCAAGAAAAATACTTAAGCCAAATCGCAGCGTAGTGTTTGCTGCAACTCGCGAATGTCCAGAAAATAACTTTTCATTTAAGATCTCAACAACCGATGTGTTTTGACACTGAATTAAAAACTGATCCGTACATTATTGATGGCAAATGTAATGAGTCACCACCTTTCTCAACGGTGCAAAGTTAAATCCTCATTATTTTAAACTCTGCTATTAGTTGCTTGCTTTGCATCGCACCTACTCAGGCCTGTTTGAAGACCTCACGACGTCATTCTGAATTACTTATGTAATACTGAATTATTTTCGAACAATTGTTCGATTGTTTATGTTTTCTGCTTAGTGAGGTTAAATTTACTAGAGTTTTTCTTAGTCACGAGTTATAGCCTGGAGTTTTGTGGAATATTTATCTGAGTTGTGGTGAATTTGTGTATTGTTTTGATTCTCACTGAGTGGTTGTTGGTCGTGTGCTGTTAGGACTATCTCTAAGTTTTATTGTGTCGTCTGTTGTTGAATATTTGTTTGTAATCATATTCGTCGCGTGTGAGGGTTGAAGATGTTCTCGCCTTCCCTATTCAAAACATAATGAATGTCAAATGAAGTGTACATTCTGCAAGGCAATGATTAGTTCTAAAATATGTCAACACAATGTTATACCACATAATGTTTAATTAGTCAACCGTGATATATTGTTTGATTACCAAATTAAATTGCTTTGATATCTTAGCTAACACTTATTTTGAGATAACTTGCTCATTGCTACGCAAAGTTCCGTTTCATTTCTAAATAGAAAATTTCCGGTAAAAGATCCTCGATGGGGGTAATCTAATTGAAGAACTGCATGGTGACGGCAGGGTATTTAACGATGCTGTCATCTTCATGATACCCAGCCACATGAATGCAAAAATCCTTGTATGCTTTATTTATCACTCGTGACACACTGTATGTATAACAAATTACACAACACACTGGATGTATATATGTAACAGTTCGTCATTTTTATGATACCCGTGCACATAAATGCATAAGTACTCGTCGAATTTTAAATAAACGTGAAAAGTTATGGTAATCTACCATGCACATTAACGTATGAATACTCCTTGAATTTTAACAAATGTTTATATTCATGGTAATCTACCGAGCATATTAATGCATAAATACTGCATCAAATTTTAACGTATCTGACCATGTATGGTAATTTATTACATAATAAAATGTTAATGGTAATTTATTAAATAATAAAAATTTTACTGTTAATTTATTACATAATAAAATGTTAATGGTAATTTATTACATAATAAAATGTTAATGATAATTTATTACATATTGTAATGTTTATGGTAAATGATTAAATAGTAAAATATCCATGGTAAAATTTGTACCATGACAGCCATGGTGGTGAGGTTCCTGACGCGGCGCTTCATAGGCGAGTACTCCCCCCACCAGGAGGGCGTCTACTCCCACACGATGGACTTCGCGTCTTCCCCAGTCCACTTGGAGATCCTCGACTCGGCTGGGGACGAGAAGGTCAGCAAGTGCTTTATATAACATTTTTATGCCGCTTATTTTATATTTTCATAACTAATTAGTTTTACTTGTCCTTCACTGATTTTTAAACATGGGATTACACAACCATTACCAATGTTTTGACTTACTTACCCTGCACTCTGTACCACTCTGTCCAGCAAATCTCATTTGTTCCTGAAGTTCTTTTGATGATTGTTGATGTATCTGTCGCGTGAATTCGGTTTGCGATAAGTAATCCTTCGGAATTTCATCATTTGGAAGCATCACGGTGCAGTGCGATGGTTCTCATTTTTACGATGGTTCTCATTGATGGTTCTCATTCGATGTTCTCATTTTTACTAGGTTTGTACTTTATGCACAGCTCGGCTTTAAATTTATCGCAAAATTTCGACGCTATAATTAAGTAATATTTTTGGCTGCTTCACAATTGATGATACATTCTCGTTGTTCATTCTCTGATTCGGTGTAACTCAGCGTAACTATTACAGTCGTTTTGTTAATATTTCATGCGTCTACCATAATGTACCAACCTGTTCCTAGTTTACTACAGTTTAGAACGATAGGCGAGGGCGTGGGTCACTGTTTTACTCGTATTTGTTTAGTACGCAGGATCAAGTTTGGGCATTCACACGGCAATTTCGTTACGTTGCGTAACTAAAGGCAAAGTTATCTTAAAATTTTCACCAGTTCTAGAAATTTTTCTCTGCATAATTTTGGAATTCGTTTGTGCTAGTGTGCGAGCACTTCTGTATGAGAGCACACGCCTGTGTGAGAGCACTTCTGTATGAGAGCATACGCCTGTGTGAGAGCACTTCTGTATGAGAGCATACGCTTGTGTGAGAGCACTTCTGTATGAGAGCGTACGCCTGTGTGAGAGCACTTCTGCAGGTATGAGATCATTAATGCCTCAACGCGATGCATTCCGTACTGACCCTCCCACTACACACCCCCTCACTACACACCCCTCACTACACACCCCCTCAATACACACTCCCTCCCACTACCCGGCTTGTTTATCCCGAGTGGCTTTGAAGCAGCGTGTGTGTGCTGCGTGTGTATGATGGGTGTGTGTTTAGTGTGTAAATGTTTGTGAGAGTGGGTGTGTTGTGTTGGGTATGTGTGAGTGTGTTTTTTGTATGCTATCTGTGAGTGTGGGTTACGTTTGTCAGTATTATGTGTGTGTGTGTGTTGAGTGTGTGTGTGTGTGTGTGTATATGTGTGTGCTGTTTGTTTAACTTAGGACTGCAAGCTATGCTAGTTTCTACAGCGCTATTGTGGAAAAAGCTTCCCAGCGTTTAAAAAACTTTCAAACAACAATAGAATACAAGGCGAACATAACGCGCAAATTCGTATCTCTGTCAGAGAAAATAACGCACTGGAACATTTCGGTACCCTACATTGCCTAAATCACACTAAACGATCGTCCGTTTGTCTTAAAAATCTGCTACTTTGTGGCCAATCTCTGTGAATTGAAATATGTCTACACTGGAATTATTTAATTTTTTACACTCTAATATGACGCCGTTTCCCTCGGTAGCTTCGTAGTGTAGTTTTCTTACTGCACTTCTTATTATCCTCACTGCGAAGGCCTCACACTTGGCCTCTATAGCGCAGTCGTTCAATAAGATTTGATGGCGCTGGTCTCCGAAACGCTTTTGAGTTTTTTTGCCATAAATTAGAATTTAGTTCGTTTTTGCGTTTCATAAACGTTGGTCATGGATTAAAATGTGAAAATTTCAGGTATATTTATTTTTTTCCATTTAAAGAGCATTCGTTGAAGTTTTTCTCATGGAAATTTGTATTGCTAAATAAATGAGTTACGTACATGATACGATCAAGCACGCATCACTTCCTTATATAGTCATTGCCAAGCTCCTGCGTCAGTGTGATTTCATCAATAAAAAATGAATTATTAAGTTCATATGAGTGATGCGCTCAGACTATACATTTTATTTTCGTTCTCCATATTTCAACAATATTGGTCACTAACGCAAAACCTCTCAGGAAAATGTAAGTAAATATCTGGAAAATCCAGGTGAATACCTCGATAATGAAGACTGATATCTGGTAAATTCTGCTATGGCAGGCAGTATTTGGTAAGCCTATGAGTCTCTGTCTGAACAGAATGTCCCACAAAAATGTCCCCGACTTTTTAATTGATTATATCTCCATTTTAAATTAACATATTTTAATTGTTTTTTAAATCGGTTGAAAATTACTTTGAAATTAAATTAAAAATCGGTTGAATAACTACTTTACAATGAGACTGTACAGAAAAGCGCTTATTTTTAAATAATTACGCAAATCAAGTGAATAAAATCATCATATAATGAAATGAAAATATTGCAGATTATTATAACGAAAATAATCATCATTTAACATAACCACAGCGTGTGTTATACCCATGCCCAATTAAGAAGTGGAAATTCGATTATTTTACCTGTAAATTCATAAGCAACAACACTTAAGAACACAGTTTGCTCCCGTGTGCTCTGTGACCTCGTGCTGCGTTGTGCGGTTACTGTCGGTTATCACCTTGTTTTATTAGTATGTTATTCTGAACCTAAAGGTTGTGTTCCATCAATTTATAGAAACCGGTTTAAGAAAAACTAATCTCTTTCTAAAGCGTCTCTCACTGTGGAACAGAAAGTTCTAAGTTCAATTCCAGTATATCAACCGCGGTGTTTTCTCCAAAGTGAAAGCAGCTCTTCTGGTAATTGTGAAAAACAGAGAAGGCGAGTAGAAAGGTCACACAGTAGAATGTGGAGTGCTCTGCATAGCACGCAGCAGAACCATGTTGACTTAGAAGAACTTACGCTACGACCTGTGCTCTTATGACGACGTAAATTTTTGAGAATCCGACCCTTGATAAATTAGTTGTGAAGTCAAATTCACAAAGAAAATGTCGCACAAACAATTAAATGACTTCAGGGGCTTAGCTAAAAATGTAATAGTAATAACAATAAATAATAAATGAAATAGATTGATTTCTGGGAAATCTCACTTTCAGGATAAAAAGGAAAACCAACGTGGCTAAGAATATCATGATAAAAAACAAACGTTTCGGATTACAAAAAATCCATCTTCAGTGTTCTGAAATACAACAAATTGAAGCATTAAAACATTGTAACTAAAAATCTTCTGAATAAACCGGATGTAAGATAATAAGATTAAAAAGACATGATAAAACAAAAAACTATACAAAACCGGCTGTAACCTGACCAAACCATCCAACTCATCAATAAGAGAACATTGTTTGAAGAAAGACCATATTTTTAAAAATACGAATTTTAAAGTTTTGGATTCAACATCAAATTTATCCGATCTCCGCATTTTAGAGTCGATATACATTTTAAAAAACCGTCCGTCAATAAACGAATGTGATACGGCGGTGAAACTTTCCATTGTTTGTTAACATTTTGTATAGTTTTTTGTTTTATCATGTCTTTTTAATCCTATTATCTTACATCCGGTTTATTCAGAAGATTTTTAGTTACAATGTTTTAATACTTCAATTTGTTGTATTTCAGAACACTGAAGATGGATTTTTTGTAATCCGAAATGTTTGTTTTTTATCATGATATTCTTAGCCACGTTGGTTTTCCTTTTTATCCAATAAATAATAATAATCATAATAATAATAATAATCACCAGCAAAAGCTCCAACGCCGTGAAACGTTTAAATGATAACAATAATAAAACGAGACTACTGTAGCGTGAGGTCTACCGCCATATATCGCCTACCCAGGTGCCGTTTGAGATGTACAATTTAAGCGTATATCGCTAAATTAAATGTATGTAAATCTGTAATATCCATTAGTAACCCAACCTAACCTCCCGTTATAGTACTAGCTAGAGGTAGATCTCAAGCTTTAGCGTGAGAATTAGCAGCGCCAATAAAATAATGTTCAAGAAGTCCCCAACACTCGAACTGGAGAAGATCTATCGGAGAAGCCTCCCCTGCGTTCTTAGATGCAGCGTAGATTTATTGGTCTTTCGTCCTTGGTCTTGACCGCTGTTTGAGAATCTCGGCCTTGGGAGATATACACACTTACACATGCATGCACACACACACGCACACAATACACACACACGCACGAACGAGGCGAGTTGTATACAAACAGTATAAAGGAGAGGCGCGTGCCAGGGTTGGGCAGCGCATGCCTGCCTCTCAGCGCTTCTGCAGGCCGCTGAGTGGCGTGTATCCTGAGTGGCGTGTATCTTTTTGGGGTTGTAACAAGGGGACTTGATTGTAGTACTAATGCTCTAATACTGCTCTAATGTTGCTGTAGCACTGCTCTAGTACTGCTTTAATACAGCTCTAATGTTGCTGTAGCACTGCATTATCACTACTCTAATACAGCTCTAATGTTGCTGTAGCACTGCTATAATACTGCTCTAATGTTGCTCTAATGTTGCAGTAGCACTGCTCTATTTCTGCTCTAATACTGCTCTAATGTTGCTGTAGCACTGCTATCATACTGCTCTAATGTTGCTGTATCACTGCTCTAATACTGCTCTAATACTGCGCTAATGTTGCTGCATCACTGCTCTAATACTGCTCTAATACTGCGCTAATGTTGCTGTTTAACTGCTCTAGTACTGCTCTAATACAGCTCTCATGTTGCTTTACTGCTCTAATAATTATCTAATGTTACTGTAGCACTGCTGCAACATTTCAGTATGATACTGTAGCCCCACATTAAGGCCCATTTCACACTGAGCTAGCAAAGCTCTAGATTTACTCTAGCACTGATCCAGCATTTCAGTATAATGCTGTAGCCCCACAGTTACACGACTCTTATACTACTTGAATGTTACTGTAGCACTGATACAACCCTTCTTTATAATGCTGTAGCCCCACAGTTGTGGTGCTGTATATGACAGCTATAAACTGAGTTACAGAAACGAATGGGTTCAGTTTTCATGTACGAAGTCATCTTTGCTTGTTTTTTCAAAACGCCTCAGAATTCGGTTGTCTAAAAATACATCGAATTTTTTTATTATTGTTAATCTCAAAGGATATTTTGGTTATTTCAGGTCTCACCGCAGACAATGGTTGAACGAAATCTTACCGAAAATTTTTATCGATCAAAGAATCAAGGTATATTTTTGGTATGGAAATTCTCACCTGAATTTTCAGTTTTGTAAATTTCATCGCTGATTTTAGGTCAAAAACTCAACAGTTAAATAAATTTGGCAATTCTTAATATCATCAGCAATTTTGGCTATTCTAATCTCCCCCGCGTTTTCGAATAGCATAAACCTCACCAACAAGTTCCACTATTCTAAATTTCCCCTGTGATTTAGGCTATTCTGAATCTCATTTGAAACTGCAGATCGCCGCAACACGCTCGTTTAAATTTATCGTCATCGCCTACCGCTGCTCTCCTTTTAGTATCGCGCCGCTTGCTATCGCCTAACCTGATGTTTGCTTGCTATCGTTCGATGTTTCCTCCACTGCGTAATCGCAGCACCAGGCGCTGATTGGTCAACACGGCCAGCACGCAGCTGGTGCCCTGCGCTGATTAGTCAACACAGCCGTCCGCAGCTGGTGCTCTGCGGTGATTGGTTCTCGTATCCAATTACTACCGGTCACAAGTCAAATCAACGTAAAGATATAAAGTTGAAAACGATACTAAAACGATTTAAGCGATACACGAAATAAAGGAAACGATAATGATATAAACGCTGAAAGAAAGATTTTGAAATTAGTGAAGCATTAATTGCCCCGTGGTTTCTTATACTTTGGTTTTTCGTTTCAAGTTGCAATATTCCTCGTGCAATTTTTGAGGCATTTTTTGAGAGCGCAGTTCTCATATTCTTAAACGGGGCATTTATTCTGAAAGCTTGTAATTTGCGACGAAATAAGTTTTTGGTTCGTTTCAAGCAGTTTTTATAGAGTTTGTTATTGTGTTTTAATGCCCGTCTCACAAAGTCTCACATTCTCTCGCAATGTCTCACGCTCCCTCACAATGTCTCACACTCCCTCAAAACAAAACTTGTCAAGCCCCTCACAGTGTGTCACGCTTCCTCATGATGGGTCACGCTTCCTCACGATGGGTCATGCTCCCTCACAATGCCTTTCACTCCCTCACAATATCTTTCACTCCCTCACAATATCTTTCACTCCCTCACAATATCTTACGCTTCCTCACAATATCTTTCACTCCCTGACAATATCTTTCACTCCCTCACAATATCTTACGCTTCCTCACAATATCTTACGCTTCCTCACAATATCTTTCACTCCCTCACAATATCTTACGATTCCTCACAATATCTTTCACTCCCTCACAATATCTTTCACTCCCTCACAATATCTTACGCTTCCTCACGATGAATCACACTCCTTCAAAAAATGGCGCACTTTCTCACAAGACGTCACGCTCCTCACAAAGTCTCACTGCCTCTCAAGGTTTTGCTCGTCCTCACAAAGTCTCCAGCTCCCTCACAAAGCCTCACACTCCCTCACAACGCTACTCTTCAGCAAATATAAACAAAAAGAATGATCGACTGCCAACCGTGACAGTGTGTATGGTCCTGTGAACGTGTGTGTGCGATGTGTGTACTCTTGTACATGTGTATGTATGCACGTGTATTACTCGCACACCTGAATATGTGAGTGTGTGTGTATGATGTGTGTTCCTGTAAATGTGTATCTATGTGTGTCATATGTGTGTACCTTGTTATGCATACGTATGTGTGCACCTGTATATGTGCGTGCATTTCTCGCTCTTGTACAAAGATGTACAAACATGCGTTTTTATGCGCATGCATACAAACACTACCTCGTCTAACTTCTTCGCCGGGGCATCTATGATTTCAGCCGCCCAGGTACAGCTCCAGCCGAGGGCGGCCAAAATTATAGACGCCACGGCGAAAACGTAAGACTGCATAAATACGTGAAAGATATGAAAACAAATCTAAATTTGCATGTAAGATATTGAAAGCGATACCTTTCCTGTACATGTATATCGATACTTACGCGCACGTGTTGATTTGAGCGCATGTATAACATGTACAGTGCACATGTTGATTTGACGACATGTACAATTATTACATATAAAGTGCACACGCTGGTTTGAGCACACGTGTGACATATACAGATACGCTGGTACTAAACATTGGGAAAACATTTCTACTACGCTCCTGTGTTGGCATGCTAATTGGACACATTTTGTGAGGTAGGCAATTAGGGGCGTGCAGTAATTACATAATTGCCCATTCTTGCTAATCGAATACGTTTTTAAGGTGTGTAATTAAATACACACTTGTGTGGGGGCACCATAGGTGGCTGCTCATTAGGAGTGTTTTGAAAAATGTGTAATTGGAAGTCAAATTGGGTTCGTAATTGGATCCACCTTCCCTTTCGTCCGCGCTGTGTTCGTTTTGATGTTCGTGCTCTGTTCGTGTTCGTGTCCAAGCTCATGTTCGTGTTCGTATTTGGGCTCGCGTTCGTAATCGTTCGGGGTCATGTCCAAGTAAATATTCGTGTTCGCAATCGTGCTCGTGTCCGTAATTGTGCTCGTGTCCGTAATCGTGCTCGTGTTCGGGCTCGTATTCGTGTTCATAATCGTGCTCGTGTTCGGGCTCGTGTTCGTGTTCATATTCGTGCTCCGGTTCGTAATCGTGTTCGTGTTCGTAATCATGACTCGTGTTCGAGATCGTATTCGTGTTCGGGCTCGTGTTCGTGTTCGGGCTGGTGTTCGTAATCGTGTTCATGTTCGAGCGCCCCGCAACACCTAAAATTAATCCCCCACAGGAGAGGCAGCATCGTGTTGACACCACAAGTGGGTCAGGCTGTGTTAGTGCGCGTGTCGAGTGGCTTTGGTGTGTGTCTTGCTTGATTTGTGCCCCTTGTATGTGTGTGTGTGTCGTGTGTGTGCATGTGGGGTTGTGTGAATATATTCATTTGTATAAATGTGTGTGTGTGTGTGAGTGTGGTAGGTTTGTACGTGTGATGTATGTATGTGTCTGGCCAGTAATTATGTCAAAACCGTCACTAGGGTCAGGAGTTTCATAGTGCAAGTGTATATATAAATTTGCCCTAGAAGCCGCTGCACTTATTCGGGCCCACAGGTAGCTATACTCAAACTTGACCACTGTGCTAGACTTAAGAAACAATCTTCTTCTGTATCGCTTGTGGTGAATAAATTGTTTAAATATACAAATATATATAAGAGTGATCTATATCAAGTGTATATGTATACACCTGATATAGCCTGAGGCAGAAGCTGCAGGTGCCTGCCTCAGCTGTAGGTGCCTGCCTTAGCTGCAGGTGCCCTCCTCAGCTGCAGGTGCCTGCCTCAGCTGCAGGTGCCTGCCTCAGCTGCAGGTGCCTGCCTCAGCTGCAGGTCCCTGCCTCAGCTGCAGAGCCCTGCCTCAGCTGCAGGTGCCTGCCTCAGCTGCAGGTGCCTGCCTCAGCTGCAGAGCCCTGCCTCAGCTGCCTGCCTCAACCTCTAAGCCTTCCCAGGACGGCGAGAGGCACGAGGCCAACATCAGGTGGGCGGACGTGTTCCTGCTCGTCTACTCCGTCACGGACCGCTGCAGCTTCGACGACTGCAGCAGAGCCAAGTTCCTCATCAACTACAACAAGCGCCGCCGCAAGATTACCGGCACCGGCACCAAGGTGGCGGGTCTGGGACCAGGGTTATGAGATATTGTTGGTCGTAATGGAGTTCTTTGGGTACTGATAATATGGGTTTTGAGTGACCTGAGACTTGGAATGCCCCGAGACTGAATGTCTTGAGACTCTGAATGTCTTGAGACTTTGAATGTCTTGAGACTAAGTTTCTCGTAATGGAGTTGTTCGGATACTGATGATAAAGTTTTTGAATGTCTTGAGACTTTGTCTGTCGTAATGGAGTTCTTTGGATACTAATAATAAGGGTTTTGAATGTCTTGAAACTTTGAATGTCTTGAGATTTTGAATGTCTTGAGACTTTGAATGTCTTGAGATATTGTTTGTTGTTATGGAGTTCTTCAGATACTGCAGGGTTTTTAACTTTGACAATAAGGCGCTTTGAATGACGGTATTGAGATATTGTGTGTCGTAATGGAATTATTCGGAAACCGATAAATTTTTAATAAATTTTGTGGCGACGATACGTCGAGTCCATGCTGCTATTCTGGAGCGTCATGGTAAATGGTTAAGTCAAAGTATCCCTTCGCCTTTGTCATACTGAAATGTCGTGGCACTTTTTCAAGTTTAAGTGTCGCATCACTCTCGATGTAGTAAAGTATCTTATCACTTCTATCGCATTGAAAATCCCCATTACTGTTGTTCCAATGATCAATATTGCCGTTTTAAGCGTCACGAATATACACCGTCTTCCTCAGGACCCCCGAGACGAGGCCCCGGTGCTCCTGGTGGGGAACAAGAAAGATCTCGTGGGGGACCGCATGGTCTCGACAGACGAGGGTCTCCGACGGTCTCGAGACATCGGCTGCCGCGCCTTCCATGAGATATCGACGAGGGAGAGCATTGACGAGGTGACGTGTGTAGTTGGACGTGTATACATGAGTTATGTACGTGTATACATGTGTTGTGTACGTGTATACATGTTTTGAGCACGTGTATACATGTGTTGCGTTCGTGTACGTGTACACGAGTGTTGTGTACGTCTCCCACTTACACACACATACCAAACGCACACGTGTACACGTGTGTTACATTTCTGTACGTGCACACGTATGTTGCGATGCGTTCATGTGTTTCACGCACATGTACAGAGGAATTACACATGACGATGTTGTCATGTTAACGACGAAGCCTTTTGTGCACCCACCAGCTTCTCAAATTTCTGAAAATTTCTCAGAATTTCGCGCGCTGATCAAATGCAAGATTTAATGCTATTTGAGCCCTGAAAATAACAGGTAAATATTTTCAGCGGCAATGCAAAATAAAAATAATGAGCCAAAAACACACCAGCTTTCGTTCAGTTGGAGGAATTGAGAATGATTGCAAGAGGAATGGTCACTAATACGGCTTTTCCTTCTCATAAATACGCTCGCGCAGCCTTGAAGCATTTCTTTTCACAGAGCGTGCGTTCTCTTGTTTAGGCAAGCGCTGTTTTTCCTGATGTTCAGACGACGCGGCCGCAGTAATTTTGGATGAATTTTTCGATTGTTTTGCATCACTAGCATAATTTTTTCGCATAATTTTGAACGTCATTTGTGCGTATTATTTTGGGCATTATTTTTGCAGTAGTTTTCTTTCCTATTTCTGGGAGATTTTCATATTGTTGAAGCTCCCGAGTCCCAGTAAAACAATATTCCTTGCATCAATTTTTATAATACGCTTATGTTCATGCACTATGTATTGAATTATTCGTTTACAATTACACGTTGGAATAATACGCTGCATTCGTACTCTAAAATTTGATTGAATTGATATAGAGTAGTGTCTCTTTTCTATAGTATTAAAGCCATTAAATTAATCGATCTTACAATGCCAATGATTCGAAACTATTTCGAGACTTTTGCCTCCACCCTTTTCGAGAAACCAGTTGTATGAATTATTTGAGTGTGTCATTCCATCTTGCAACTCCTTTATTTTTGAGCTAGGATGACTTCTAAATGAATTAAAATCAATGTGAGGACCTCATTATTCAACGACAAAAATACAATCATTATGTTGCTCTCTGGTTCTTGCTTTTCATGATTTACGCATCGAAAGAAAAATTAACTGGTCAAATACGCTAGTAAACCAACAATCCAGCTACAAACTTACAGACTGAAAATTTGGTTTAAAACAGCTAGATTGTGGAACAATTTTACTCTGGTTAGGAAACAACATTAATCAAGAAAACCTCACAACCAACCTCACTCACAACTGGAAAAAGATAGTTTAATCCTGGTAGCAAACTCCGCAGAGTTTTTTCAGTTTTTCGCATTTTGGGGCAGGTATTCGAGGTGTTCTGGAGTGCCGTACGGCTGCTGAGAGAGGAAAACAAGGCCCCTCGCCTTCGTCGTGCTGCGTCTGAAGTGCACGACGTGGGGGACGTCACTCAGCAGCACGTCGTGCACCACGGTAACTAGTGACCGTAACTGACGTGGTAACTAGTGGGAATAACTGGTGGGGTAACTAATGGTGGAAGCGTGCGCAATAACTAGGGTGATACCTTTCGAAGTAACTGGTAGGAGTAACTGGTACGGTAACTAGCTGCGGTAACTGACGTGGTAACTGGTGGGAGTAATTGTCGGAGTAACTAATGATGGAAACGTGTGCGATAACTAGGGTGATATCTTTCAAAGTAACTGATGGGAGTAACTGGTACGGTAACTAGCTGCGGTAACTGACGTGGTAACTGTTGGGAGTAACTGGCGGAGTAACTAATGGTGACAAGGTGTGTGCTAACTAGTGGTGATAACTGGTACAGAGACTAGTGGGGGTAACTGGCGGAGAAGCTAATGGTGATTACATGCGTTGTAACTAATGGGGATTCCTGCTACCGTAACTAGCGGGGGAAACGTGAGGGGTAACTAAGGATTATAACTGGCATGGTAACTAGCATGGGTAATGGTGTGGTAACTGGAGATGGTAACTCAGTAGCAGTAACTGACGGTATAACAAGTGGAGGTAGCTGATGGGGTAACTAGTTAAGGTAACTGGTGGAGTAATTATTGGTTCTAATTGGCGGGGTATCTAGTGGTGGTAAATGGGTAGAAACTAGTGGTAATAAATAGGTAATGGCTAGAGGCGGGGACCAGTGAAGTAACTAGTTCTGGTGACTAGCATGGTAACTAGTGACAGCAACTAAGTTCGTAACTGTCATACAATATACTTCTGTAAGTTAGCGGTAATATGATCATCACAACATTTACAACTTGATGCAGCACTCGTGTGATTAAAGCTTTATTTTCTAATTAAACCTTTTAATTTTTAATTGAGCATTCTTTAATTAAACCTTTCCAGTCGGGAACACGTTGAAAGAAGCTTAAACGAAAAGGCAGAGTATAATTTTAGGGAATTGTTTGCAATACATGTCACTGTGGTGCACGTCACTGTGGTGCACGTCACTGTGGTGCACGTCATTGTGATGTACATTACTGTGGTGCACGTTACTGTGGTGCACGTTACTGTGATGCACGTCACTCTGTGGTGTACGTCACTGTGGTGCACGTCACCCTGTGGTGTACGTCATTGTGGTGCACGTCACAGTGGTACACGTCACTCTTTGGAGCACGTCATTGTGGTGCACGTCACTCTGTGGTGCACTTCACTCTGTGGTGCACGTCACTGTGGTACACGTCACTCTATGGTGTACGTCACTGTGGTGCACGTCACTCTGTGGTGCACGTCACTGTGGTGCACGTCACTCTGTGGAGCACGTCACTGTGGAGCACGTCGCTCTGTGGTGCACGTCACTGTGGTGCACATCACTCTGTGGTGCATATCATTGTAATAAACGTCACTATGATACACGTTGATGTAATGCGCGTCACTGTGGTACACGTCGCTGTGCTACAGGTCACTTTGATGCACGTCACTATGATGCACGGCGCTGTGATATACGTCATTTTGATGCATGACTCTATGATGCGCAAAAGAGCTAGTACATGAGACCGATTAAAATGTTTTGAAAAAGTGCCCTCTCTAACATGGCGCTGAAACATTACATCTCACAAAAACCCACACCAACATGACACTGAAACATTACATCTCACAAAAGTGCCCACACCAACATGACACTGAAACATTACATCTCACAAAAGTGCCCTCTCTAACATGACACTGAAACATTACATCTCACAAAAGTGCCCTCTCTAACATGACACTGAAACATTACATCTCATAAAAGTGCCCACACCAACATGACACTGAAACATTACATCTCACAAAAGTGCCCACACCAACATGACACTGAAACATTACATCTCACAAAAGTACTCACAACAACATGGCGCTGAAACATTACATCTCACAAAAGTACTCACAACAACATGGCGCTGAAACATTACATCTCACAAAAGTGCCCACACCAACATGACACTGAAACATTACATCTCACAAAAACCCACACCAACATGACACTGAAACATTACATCTCTCAAAAGTGCCCACACCAACATGACACTGAAACATTACATCTCACAAAAGTGCCCACACCAACATGACACTGAAACATTACATCTCTCAAAAGTGCCCACACCAACATGACACTGAAACATTACATCTCTCAAAAGTGCCCACACCAACATGACACTGAAACATTACATCTCTCAAAAGTGCCCTCTCTAACATGGCGCTGAAACATTACATCTCACAAAAACCCACACCAACATGACACTGAAACATTACATCTCACAAAAGTACCCTCTCTAACATGGCACAGAAACATTACATTTCGGTATCTAATTAGCAAAACTATCGTCAGGCGCCCCATTAAATCTGTCCACCATCGATCTTTCAATTGGTACCGAATACAGTATGTATGATAGCTTTAAGAATGTCTAATTTATCATTGAATAAAAATTACCAGTCTACTCATGCGACAACAAGGGTTTGAAAACGGCCCGATACTTGCACAATACCTACCTACCTGATGGCGACCTTATTCTTTCCCTGTTTCTCCATGATAGCTACCCAGTACTCACCCAATATTTACCTGATATTTACCCTATAATTACTCAAAACTAACACGTTATCCACCTTATCCTTACCCAACACTTACATGATCGCTACGCAATGCATACCCCATACTTACCAGATAGTTATCCAATACTTCCTTGATGTTCACCCAATATTTACCCAACGCTCACCTGATATATACCATGTACTTCCTCAAGATCTTTTAGAAGTTCAGTCGCAACATATTCCTATCATGTTGGGAAGTGTTTTTTAAATCTGCGTTCTTTGAAAGGACGCGAATATTTGTTAGCTTTATTCAATTTGTTAATTTGTTACAGTGACGTAAACATACCTTGGTGTTTCTGTGTGACGTTACTAGAGGGCGCTGCTATATTCTCCTTTTTCTGGCCTTGATCGTCTCTTGCATTGTTTTTCTTCACAAAAAAGAAAAGAACATAGTGACCACTTAGCATCTGTTAACTCTGCTTGGTGTCCAGTGGCGGAAAGGCGTTTATAACCTTATTTTACAAAATAAAGGAGACATTACATTTATTTGTGAAAGTGAGCTTGACTTATCTACTTTGACTTATCTATGTAGATTTTTCATATATGTATTTACACAAGATTTTTTTGTCAGAAAAGGCCAGTCTGGCAACTCGAAGCTAAACCTGTGCAAGCTGAGCTTATACCCAGTCAGTATATCATTGTGTGGCTGCCGTCAGTGTATGTGGCAATCATTGCGAGATTCTGTTCAGTCAATATATCTCATTTTTATGTCAACGATAGTTAATCCTAAAAAATCGCCAGTCAATCCTTAAAAATCGTCAGTTAATCCTTAAAAATCGTCCGTTAATCCTTAATAATCGCCAGTTAATCGTAATGAATCATCAGTTAATCGTTAAATGTTTAAGAATGTTAACCGTTGAAAATCATTAGTAAATCATTAAGAATTGCCCGTTAAAAATGGAAAATCGCAAATTAACCATCAAATATTGTCATTTAATCGTAATAAATCGTCAGTAAACCATTAAGACTAGTTAGTTAATCGTTATCAATCATTAGCTGATCGTTATGAACGTTTTGTGAGTGCGTGTTCACTGTTTATTGTACTTTGCCTCTCATGTTCCCGGGAGGTACACCGAGCACATTTCTGCATTTCTGACTCCAGACATTTCATATACATGATTTTTCTGACCAGGCACATTTCTTACTTCAGTCATCTCATATTTCTGACATTTCTGACCAGGGACATTTCTGACTCCAAACATTTCATATTTCTGACTTTTCAAACCAGACACATTTCTGATTACAAACATTTCACATTTCTGACTTTTCTGACCATAAACGTTTCTGTCTACAAATATTTCCCATATGTCTGACATAACCGACCAAACACATTTCTGACTTCAAATATTCAAACTTCTGACGTATCTGACCAAGCAAATTTTTTACTCTTCTGACAGCAACAATTAAGCCCGCGAAGTGAATGATAATTTTGATTTTGTTTCAATGTGATTTGTTGATATATCATTTTATTTTGTATCCTTAGATTTAAAACAATTTATTTGTGAGTATTTTGTTCATTTCACACAATTTTGTGTGAAAAATACGCGAATTTTTAGCTCAGCACCGACGTGGATAACACAGATGTGCATAACCTGACGCGCATAACAAAGACATGCATAAAACAGACGTGCATAGACGTGCATAACATGACTCGCATAATACAGACGTGCATAACATGCATAACATGACGTGCGTATGCAGGCACCCCGACGGTGGCGAGGGCTCTGACGTGCGCGCACCGTCCCGGCCGACGTGCTGCATCCCTGCGGTCCCGCACACACCCCGTCTGACGTGTGGTGTTGCTTCATCGTCTCCCCGCATGTTGCCGTGTTGCTCCTCGTCCCTCCCTCCGCATGTTACACGTCTCATGTTGCCCCTTCGTTTCCTTGCACGTCCCGTGTTGCTTCATCGTCCTCCAGAATGTTGCTGTGTTGTGTCCTCGTCCTTCCACATGTTACACGTCTCGTGTTGCTCCTTCATCTCCTTGCACGTCCCTTGTTGCTTCATCGCCCCACGTTTGTTGCACGTGTTGCCTCATCGTCACCCCGCATGTTAAACGTCTCGTGTGGCCCCATCGTCATCCTGCGAACGTCCTTCGCCATCACGTCGCTGTTTAGACGATAAAAAATTGCTAATTTTTATACATCGCCTAACCAATTCCAACGTTTCTGTGAAATGCTCTGAACATGTTGGTGCTGTGTAACTCTTGAATGCTAAATGACGAAGAAGGCAAATATATATTGAGATGTGTAAGACGTGATCTTCCAGTCGTGTGAGACGCAAGCACTTTAATGAGAGGCGGCAACTGTTTCTAGCACTGCACTCATTACTTTAATGAGAGGCGACAGCTGTTTCTAGCATTGCACCCATTACTTTAATGAGAGGCGACAGCTGTTTCTAGCACTGCACCCATTACTTCAATGAGAGAGCGACAGCTGTTTCTAGCACTGCACCCATTACTTTAATGAGAGGCAACAGCTGTTTCTAGCACTGCACCCATAACTTTAATGAGAGGCGACAGCTGTTTCAAGCACTGCACCCATAACTTTAATGAGAATCACAAAAATTTTTCAATAATTTCAGTCCTGCTTTGTTTTCGATGCAAGGGAAGCCGATTTTATGTACTGAAACACACGACACAATATTAATTGCGTACATTACTTCTTCAATAAGGCTATTCTGAGAAGCATTACCACGGCACAAAAGATCTTCAACAGCTTTCGCCATTCGTTTTTCTGTATTGCAATATAATAAATAGCAAAATTTCATTGGGATTATTAGCCATAAATAAACACTACGCTGGTCAATATCTGCGTAAAGATCAGTTAGACTTCCCCTACTCAATTATTATAACAGTGAAAAAAAGCACGGAATACAAAATCTGTGCTGGAGTGCGATGGGATATTTGGCACAAAATTAATTCAATACTTTATAGCTTTAAAATGCTAGTATTTTTTGTCCATTAAAACAAAAAAAACTTTACTCACAACTGACTTAAAATCTACGGACTATACTCCTAGTATTTAACTTACTAATTGAGTAGGAGCCTCTGCATATCTCGAACTGTGGAAATACAATCAAGAAACGGAAATGTATCTCAGAATTTCAGCGTGTCTCTTTCACGTTATATGTTCCTCTTGAGCTTAATTTCTTGATTTTCATTTTAAAACTCCATAGTCAAACATGAAGTGTTTGTAATTGTACATATATAATAAAAAGTTCTTTTTTGTCTAAGAACAACACTCGAACAGCTGACGCTTCTAACTTTAGTCCTGCCTAATTAAAAGTGAACCAAGATGTTAATTCTTCTGCATAAAATATTTTTCCTGTTATTTTAAGGTAAATGTTCATTGGAATACTCATTAAATTATGAAACAGGATTCGACTAAGGAAACTTAGAAATGCGCTAGCAGAGGTAAAACATTAAATTGCATTTTTAGACTTAACACTCATTGCATGAGAAACACGAAAGTTGTTCTCAACAATATTCTGGAAGAGTTCGAGGAATGACGATATATTTTTTATTAATGTTTTAAGTGAATTATAAAGATGCAAATGTATTAATAGGTTTAAAGCAATGACTAGAATAGTACCTTGAAATTACTTCGGCAAGAAATTTCCCTAGCCAAAAAAATTGGTTGACTTTTCCCAAAGACACACTGAAACACCCTCAAGGTGAACACCACGTATAAATCTCAATAGGTTATGATGCCTAATTTACACACGAGGATTTCTTTAGTTTAATGTTTAGTTTTAAGTGCCTAATTCACGCACGAGAATTTCATTAGTTTAATCTTTCGTTAATGCTGCTTGTTTCACGCATGAGAATTTCTGTAGTTAAGACAGGGGCACTCAAGTTGGTGTGAACATTTTAATGAGTTTTTCAGATCTTTACCTTTTTCTTCAGTTGAAAGTGACCAAGGCCTCAAAAAATTACCGGATCACTACGAGTTGAGTCTCTTCTTGGCTGCCGTATGACTCATCCCAGTCTGACTTTTTCATCGCCTGCATGCATTTTTTCGCCTCGTGAGCGATTCAATAGCTTAAATCACTTTGGCAGCAAAAAACATGCATGCAGGCAACGAAAAAGTTAGAATGGGATATGACAATAAACAGAGGGATTCACAAAATCAAAATCCACCATGTGCTAGAGTGCAATGGGATATTTGACTGGAAATTGTTTAAATCCTTTACAGCTAATAAAATGCTAGCCTGTTTTTCTCCATAACTTATGTTCGTACCCCCACTTCTGCCTTACTGCATAACTTTTTTCTACCTTGCAAACGACTCACGTGAAAGAAAATTTAGCTGTATTTTTTGGCATGATGCATGTGGTTAAATTGATGATAAAATCGAATGTCTGACTTTGTTAAGATAACTATGAATTTATTAAAGTTTTTTGTCTTCTGCCCTTGTTGTGTTTGTAGCCTACGACCTGAAAAACCCAATCGTTGTCAACTCCAATATTGAGATATTACCTGCCTGATGAATCTTTATTTTTAAATCTAAACTCAAAAGACTAATGATGTAGTAGATCCCTGGACCAGAAAACAATGGGTCGCTTCTCTTTCATGTTTTTCCTAAATTTTGTGATCAATGTATAGTTTAGATTTCGGCCTGGCATGCTGTGTTAGTGAATGTATTGGGGCTTGAAATTTAAGTTTATAGGTCCTCTGAAACTTTTTCTGTGCATAGATGCCGTCATCAGATGATAAAAATAAATCCCTTTTGTGTTTTCGAAAGTTTATTAAGGAAAATTGCATGATCCGTTTATCTAGTTTCTGAATTACAAGTGACTAAAAACTACATACAAACTGCCACAGGAATTCGGATTGCTCGATAATGCTATTTGATTAGAGAATGTATCAACACTTCAATGGTGCAACACATCAAGCATACACAAATGAATTCATTTCTAATACAGTATCTAGGAGTCTTAAATTGTAACGTACTAGCTCTCCACGTTTTTTGAACGTGGTCTTGTGTCTTTTTGAGTTCAAGCATAGACCACAACGGCCGCTGCTCAATAATTTAATTACTGGACAGACGGACACGAATAATTGAATGGTCTAAAGTCTACGGACTATACGGCCAGTATTTAACTTACTTTCTGAGGGGGGACCTTTGCATGTCTCGGACTGTGAAAATATAATCAAGAAGTGGAAAATGAATCTCAGAATTTCAATGTGTTTCTTTCTTTCTATGTATTCATCTTGAGTTTCATTTGCCATTATCAATTTTGAAATTCTACAGTCGAGCTTGAAATCGAATTCAGGTAAGTTCATGATGGAAAATTGTACGTGAGCAACATTTACCCGTGAATCTTATTTAGTGTAGAATAAAGAGCAACGGTAAAAAGTATCAGTTTTGGAATACCGATTCTTTTTTCACATTCAGCTCATTAGGGTGGAAAACAGCCCTACAATCCCACAGGCGTCATGTCTCACACACACACACACATGAATAAAAGCATTAAGGAAAACGTAAGAGCTCGGTAAGTCGTGCTCTAAAGGAAACGCCAATGTATGTCGAGGTAGAATGATGCAAGATTAAGTATTTGGTATACTATCTTTCGTCCTTTATTGTGAAGAAAGGGTTTGACTTGATATTAAGGGAAATGGGCATTGTTGAAATGGTTCGACCTGAAATTAAGGGAAATTTATATTCAGCGTAAGCATTTCCGTCTTCACCGGACGCGGCATTCCATCTCACTTCCTCACCAGCTCGTGTTCTTATGTGCATGCGTGATGTCAAGGTTAGTGCAAAGATATGCTTAAAATAATTTATAAAAATAAGGCTTCCTTCCGGATACAAAAATGCAGAAAAATCTATGCCCATTCTTGTGCTCCTGCCTTTAACGCTATAAGGTTTTTTAAGCTCTTGCAAGAAAAGTGGGAAAAAATTAGTTTACTGTGATGAACATTTTAATGAAATTGCTGCCCTTCTCATCTCGGGAAAAAATTCTCAATTAATTTATTCCCAATAAACCCCAATTTAAAAATTCCCAATTAATTTAAACCATGCATGAGAACGCCAAAAAAATCCCAAACTTTTAGTCCCGTCCCATCTGCAGGTGTCATATTGACTGGAAGTATACTGAAATCTCGTCCATTAAGAAAGAAAACTTCCTCAATTGGAATATGGGGTCAGGCACACTCTAGATCAGTGGTTCCTAACCTTTTTTTTATCTCCATACACCATTCAAGAAATTTCGTTCGCACCCCCAGAAATTAAAACGCCGACAAATATCTCATCATTCGCCTGGACTTTTCTTGCATCCTCTGGACTATCGTCTCACACCCCGAGGGAACCCCTGCTCTAGAATGTCTAGTGGTCCGTCATGTTGAATGTTGCATGCACCACGTACAACATCGCATGTACCACTTTAATGTCCTGCGAAATAAAGCGTGAGTCACAATGTGGTACATTCAACATTCATGTTCTGCACTCTTCGTAAAACATACAATACGCTGCGTGAACATCTTGTTCGTGAACACCACATGTTCGAATGTCCTGCAAAGTATAGCATGCATCTTACAAGCGTCCTGTAGAACAGAGCATGCGTCCCTTAAAGAATGCCCTGCTGTACATAGCGTATGTCACGTGAACGTCTGGTTGAACAAGTGTGACGTCAACGTTGTGTTGAACGCAGAATTTGCCGCGTGAATGCCCTGTATAACACAGCACACGTTGCATGCTAAAGTTACTGGGAAATTGAAGTGTGTACCGCGTTATTTAAATCGCATGCAGAGATGATAACCAGATATAAGAAGATATTTGTAAAATTTAAGCACAATTGAACTAATTCAAAATTGAACTATGAGTACCTGGGTAGCATGTGGCCTCAGCTACCTAGATTCCCCTAAACAAGTGATCAAAGCTGGCATCGAATAAACGCTATGTACAAAAAACAACTACATTTTATCACAGTCAGCCAACACATCGGTATTGGGACACGGATGTTCCATCGACGTATACAGACGAAAAGATATCAAAAATATCCATGTGGCCAAGACACGTGTACGGTGGGGAGATGCGTTGTGTAGAATCCTAGTGTAAACGCTGTAAATTCGAAACCTTTAAGATCTCAACACAAACTAGGTAGTACGCTAGGCTGCTAGGAAATATGAGGAGCATTTTCCAAGCCCAGCGAAGTTTCAAGAGAGAGTACAACCTGTACTCTCTCTAGGCTAGGACAACGTTTCTCCCATTAGAGAAGTATGCAGTGCTTGTGAAAGCTAATTGCTCCTTTGTCAAGTTCGTTATCATGGCGGCAGTTTCAAAGCAAGATGAATTTTACAGCGTACTATGAAGAACACCCTGAATAACAAAAGCTTCTTCTTCCTGCAATGTTGTCATAAGTTGAGAACACACCATTTTTATCAGCCATTGAGGTAGAAGAGTGGAAGTTCAGATCGGCTTGAGGCAGAATGTAGCAATACTGCTCACGGTTCTCAGGACATTTACTAAATGAAGACTAATGTTGCGTCATATTCAGCGGTCAAAAAGATATCACATGACCTCCTATTTTTAGAAACTTTACATACGAGAAATTGTCTCCCAAACTGAAGGCACACAGAAAAACGAGGGGGAAAATCGTTCCCTAACTAGTGATGTTCTTTTCCCAATTCTCCAAAATTACAAAATTATACAGAACACCACAACCTCAATCGGCTGTTACATTGCCACGAGAGGAGCTGTTACATTGCCTCTGTTGTTACTCAGCAGCAGAACTCAGCCGTTGGTTTGCCTCATACATGTTTGTGATTGAAAAATGGTAAAATTCGGTGATGAAGAAAAAAATAACTCACGAGAGTGTAGAGTTCGATTTCTTAGAGAATTTCCTGAAGTTTTATGACACTAGATTTTCATGACGCAGAGATTTTCATGGCATAAAATTTTCATAACTTTTACAGTAAAACCCATAGGTTTCTGGGGACCAAAAAACTACGAAGCCTCATCTGACAAACCTGCGCTACTTGAAGTCAATATGACTCACAAATACTTTAAACAATTTATACAATTTTAAGTAATTTATTTGCCACAAGTGAAATGGCAGTAGATTGTTTCTTACGTCTAGTACAATGAAAACATTTGAGTATAGCTACTTGAATTTACTAATTGATTTTTTGAAAGTATTGGAGCATGACGCGAGCATCAGTAGCGCAAAATTCTGCCCTCAGATAGTCTCGAGCACCTGCTCGATTCTTTCGTGATTTTCCGATCCTGAAAATCATTGCAGAGCGACGATGCCTCCGCGACGATGACTCAAAGATTTCGATATTCATTTTTATTAGATTTTCATAACTTTTACAGTAAAACTTACACGTTTCCCAGGAGCAAAAAACTAAGAAGATTCAAATGACATATCAATATGACGGACAAATAATTCAATATACTCAGCGATTTTTGAGATGTATTGGTGTGTCATGCGAGCATCAGTAACGCAAAATCTCCCCCTCAGATGGTCTCGATCACCTGCTCGACTCCCTCGTGAATTTCCGGTTCCGGAAATCATCACACAGCGACGATGCCTCGGCCAGCAGCAGGACGATGTCCCCGGAGATGGAGACGCTGCCGGCGACGCCCTTCAGGCACAGGGCGTGCACAGACGGCCTCCTCCACAGGGGCAAGTTCCAGAGGAGGATCCTGGACAGGTCGCAGAGAGGGGCTGGCTACAGGGAACGCAACCTCAGCATCGCTATGAAGGGAGAGCCGTCCAACTCTTTCCAATGAGAACTTGCCGCTAATTTGTTCTGCTTTGCTATGAAAGGCGAATTGTTCACCACTTTCCAATGAAAACTTGCTGCTAATTTGTTCAGCTTTGCTGTGAAAGGCGAATCGTTCACCACTTTTCAATGAGAACTTGTTGCTAATTTGTCGGTTGATACCTCAGCATTGCTATAAAGGGCAAGCCGTCCAATACTTTTCAATGTGAACTGGCAGCAAGTTTGTCTGTTGTATTGAATTGATACCTCAGCTTTGCACTGAAGGGCAAGCCGTACACGGCTCTTCAATAAGTTTGCTGTAAATTTGTCTGTTGATACCTTAGCATTGCTATGAAAAGGGCCTCGTCCGCGACTTTCCAATGAATAATTGCTGCAAGTTTACCTGTTGTATAGAATGGATTTCATGCCAATTTGGGAAATTTGTCACATTCCGCACTTTTTTACTGTGATGGGAAATGTTCTGCGAGTTTGTTGCTCATGATGATGTCGAATGTTTTGCGTCTCGTTCATGTATCTCACGTCATCTCGTAGATCTGAACGTCATGTTTTGTTGTGCTCATCCTTCACTGTCGCAGTCTTGCAGTCACGATTCACTAAAGACCCACTGAATCTAATTATAGCGAAAAGTGCAGTTAGTATCAAAATATGTAGTTCGAATTGAAATTTACTTTAAAATATTCAGTTCCTATCAAAATTCACATCGAAACATACAGTTCATATTTAAGTTCATACTGAAATGTTTAAAAATGTTTAAATTCTAAACTCGTCGTTAGCCTGAAGTGTTATGTGCAAGTTATTTAACTTCATTGATTTTGCGTTCACTGAAATGTAGTGAGTTAGATCGGTCACCGAAGGCTCTACATTACAGTGGGTCGAGTGTTGGAACAAAAAAACTGATTGGTAATTAAATTAACAATACATCCCAGACGCTAAAAACAAATTACACAATGAACGTTTCACACACGGGCACCTCAACATTCTATAACAAAGCGTGTGCACGACATCACTTGTGTGTTATTATAAAAAAACGCTTTCAATCAAGTTTTACCGCCTCCAGTTTCCTACAATCAACGTTGATGATATAACTAGATTTATGATCACCTTAAAAGTCAGCTGAACCACTGAGAGTATGTATAAATTTGCATAGATTTGATATGTATAAATTCGACGCGTATAAATTTGATATGTATAAATTCGACGCGTATAAATTTGATTTGTATAAATTCGATGCGTATAAATTTGATACGTATAAATTCGACACGTATAAATTTGATATGTATAAGTTCGATATGTATAAATTCAATACGTATAAATTTTATATGTATAAACTTGATATGTAAAAATTCGATACGTATAAATTTGATACGTATAAATTCGATCCGTATAAATTTGATATGTATAAATTCGAAACGTATAAATTCGATATGTATAAATTTGATGTACATAAATTTGATATACACTTGTTGCTATAGCGGCGACGGATCGAGCAGGGGTGCGTTGAGAGCGATGGTAGGGGGGAGAGGTGTAAGAATAATTTAGGTAGGCTTCTGATTTCGCATAAGTAGTTTGTTGACGCTATAACGGTTAAATTGTTTTGCTTTGGTTCGAAAATTTTTCTGTTCATAGCTTTTTTCAAATTATCTTTCACAAACCCAGCACGGTGTGAACTTTTAACCGAAACATCATGAATGTAAGGGATTTATCATTGAATCATTATTTTCTATATAAACATTAACCGAACCATTATGAATATAAGCACTGAATGATTTCTTCATTCTCTTCAGAAAAAAACGTTCGTCGAAAAAGGCTTGAAATCGAGATGGGCAACTGTGTTGCACCGGTTGTTGGACTATATGATGCACTATGTGTTGCGCCATATATTTCTCTATGTGTTTTATCACGTGCTGTACCATGCCTTGTACTATGTGTTGCACGTTGTCATACGTCTCTCATAACGTCTTACAACTTGAATTCTACCCTGTGTTGCACCATGTGTTGCACCATATGTTGCACCACATGTTGCACCATGTGTTGCACCATATGTTGCACCATGTGTTGTTAAATGTGCGGTGCTGCGTGTTGAGCCCCGTCATTCATAATACGTTACATCATGTGTTGGGCCATGTGCTACACCATATATTGTAGCACATGTTTCATCATGTGTTGCAACATGAGCTGTACCACCATGTACGCCATGTTGTACACCATGTGGTGTACCATGTGCTGCATATCATATCAAAGATGTGTTTGCATTAGTGTGTTCGTGTGTGTAAATAGTTATTTCAAAACAAAAGACTTGCTCATCGCGATTCCCTTTGCACATTTTTGATGTGTTTTTACGTTCCGAGTGTGAATATCTTGTACATGTAATGTATATTATGTTCATCTCTTCAATTATACAGTAGCAGGCATATATATGTTAACTTCCGATTTTTTGAACGAAACTCGTCTTTCATATGAAATCAATTGTTGATGTAGGACAAAAAAGACATTATGTGTTCATTTATCAAATTTTAAAATACATCTGAAAATTTTTTTCTTTTTAGAACAGCGTTTTAGCGCATAACTCAGTGACAAATGTGGACCTAAAAAGAGAGATCACAGCAAAGCACTTTCAATGCAGTAATCAACATACGGACAGAAGTAAAGATACTCAATTTTTCAGACCCAATTGTTTTGTGCAAAGTGCTTACACACAGAAATGTGTTTACATTGCGTCAAACAACCTGATTACAGTCACCTAGAGTGCTTGTTTGCTTCATCATCACCTCTTATTGTTTGAGTTTCCGTTCGTATTTTAGGTCAGCTTGTATCCTAGGCGTGCTGAAAGCTATGCCCAAATCTTCATCATGGCATTTATACTTCATTTAATTTGCATTAGCATTTGCATTTACACCTGCATTTAAATCTGCGTTCATGTCTGCATTTAAATCTACGTTTATATCTGCATTTACATCTGCATTTAAATCGGCGTTCATATCTACATTTAAATCTACGTTTATATCTGCATTTACATCTGCATTTACATATGCATTTACACCTGCATTTAAATCGGCGTTTACATATGCAATTAAATCTACGTTTGTATCTGCATTTAAATCTACGTTTATATCTGCATTTACATCTGCATTTACATCTGCAGGCTGGTAAGGACGATCCAAGAGTCAATACAACGCCTACTGGACCGTATGGTTTTTTTGTGGAGCTCTGTTCACTAGCGTATGATGTTACTCCTAAACCCAAATTATACTTCAAACTAACCTAACAACGAGTAAAGAAACTCTTTTGGTAAGGACCATGTAAATATCACCTAGTCATTCCACCTTTGTATAATTTTTTATTACGGCAGACACCTAAAGTTGTGATATATGTTACAGTTGCACTAGTGGCAACTGTGATGGTCGTATCAAGGAGACGATTCTCTGACGGCGGATATCGCGTCAGTTGACTTGTTTGCTCTGCAGAATATCCGGAACAAAATTTTTTCATCTCAGGCAAGCAATAACAGCGAGACGAAAGCCGTTTTTCAAGACTTTACGTGTATATTTGGATTGGGGAAATTTTGCGGCAATTAGTGGGAAAATCGTCGTATTTGAACTTGAAGTTGGCAGCTCATAGTTGGCAACCTATTGAACGGAGCTGAAAATATAATTTTCTCTACAAGTCTAAGTTGAAGGACCTATTTTAAAATTAAATACAATTTTTAGAATTAAATACTATTACATATGCGGTGTAAATTACCTCACCTAGCATAGAGTCGCAAACAAGCATCATACTATTTGATTTCAGATTTCATCATGCTCTACTAGTAGCTCCCAATAAGTAGAAAATAATTTGTAGTATAAAGATGGGATATGGTAATATATTCAACGTACTTTGCATATGAGTTTCTAACTGTTGAAATGTATTGTACAAAGAAGATACTGATTAGATGTAAATATATGTATGTTGGCACTAGTATTTTGTGTGTTTTGAGCAATAACTGTTTTACAAACCTGTTAGAATTTGTAATTTTATGAATTAAATTGATGAATGTTATTAGATGAGCTTCGCATATCTTGCATTTGAGCTAGAGAGTTGTACCGAAGGTTCGTAAAGTAGCCCTCGTGTCGTATTCTTACCCTTACCCTCATATCGACCCTCATGCATACTTCCATTCATCACCTACCTTCATTCATCAACTAATTTCATTCATCAACTACTTTCATCCATCAACTACTTTCACTTATCAATTACCTTCATCCATCAACTATCTTCATCTATCAACTACCTTCATCCATCAACTAACTTCATCTATTAACCACCTTCATTCATCAACTACTTTCATTGAGGAACCATTATTTACAGGTCATTCATTTGTCCAAGAAATCATACGGGGCTATCCTTAAAAAAACTCCTGCCAAAGTAAATAAACAGAAATCAGCCCTTTCATTACTGC
>JACJUY010004576.1:23263-39390 GCA_014220935.1 Platorchestia sp. MABIK | reverse complement strand
GGGGGGGGGGGGGGGGGGGAGTGTGGTCAAATAGGAAGGAAAGAGTGAAGAAATTGTGAGTCTTTCGTTGGGGGACAAAGGAAATAGTACCCCTAGGTATGGGGGACAGAGCAGACAAGTTAAATGGGACTGAAATAGGAAAGAAATTGTAGATCTTTGGTTGGGACAGAAAAGGGATCAAAGTTAGACGAATCAAATTCGAAAGAAAGAGTAGAGAGTAGAAAATTTCGGAGCTTTAATTAATTGGAGGAGATTGGAAAAAGCATGATAGTGTTGAAGTATAGGAAATGTTTCGGGTGTCCCTGTAGATATATTAATATCGGTGGGCAATGTATAGACGATTAAAGTTCTGTTATGACTATTTATCAATTAATACACTGAAAAATTAATTAAATCCTTCCAAATTCTCAATTTGTAAGTGCTTAACTCACATGTAGCTGTGCTTGGTTTGAATTTTGACAAGTGTCACTCTGAAGGCAGGGTCGGTGAGCACTGGCTCCAGAAGTGCGAGGTGGTCCATGTTGTCGTACACTAGCGAGAAAGTGAACCACCGCATCTCCCGCAACAGGCCTGCCAGTGCCTGCCACACGTACGGTATTTCAACAACGCTCAGATCGGGTTAAAAGGTAACCGAAAAACATTAATATTCATATCCAAGTGGTGTATTTGAGTATTTAATCTCAAATGTACCGTTATGTTATCAAAAATGCTCATTTTAGCACCTCAGTGATGGTGTTCTTCTCAGGTTCCATGCGGATGGTGAGAGCCTCGTGCTCTGATCCGGGTTTTCCTGCAGGTGTGCGGACGGAGACGCACGGCACTCCGTACACGTGGCAGAGGCTGGAGCTGTGGCCGCCGTCCACGATGGCAGCGACGCCTTCGTCCGCCAGGGAACATACTGGACAAAGGATGTTTTATTCCAATCACGACTGATGCATATTATCTTGTAAATTAGCTTTTCAAATGCCTCAATGCTTGGATGAGATAATGGTTACCTCCTGTAAAGCCTGTACCCATTTCTGACTCCTAAGCAGAGGGGAATTATGGATGAGTTTCCCTATATGCCAAATGAAGATCTACTGAGCCAGCAATGACAGCATGTGAGGTTGCGAACCGGTGACCCTTTCCGTGGAAGGTGTGCGCGCGCGCTCTGAACTACTCGGTCACGGTGATCAAAAATAGAGAGAAAAAAGAAAGAGGAAAAGGAACATTACAGCGAGTTATTTGATGGCAGCGGGTGGTGTAGTCAGATGATTTGCTGCATTCACCCAGTGCTCAAATCAAGATCTTTTTTTCTCTTAAGAACATACCCTTCCGTGAAGGAGTCGAGGGTTCGAATCTCGGCTCTGCGGCGAATTTCTCCGTTGGGTATAAGGAACAACTCAAGCATAATACCCCACTCTACCAAGGTATCTGAAATGGGTACCGGCTTGACCGAGGGTAACCGTCATGGCGTCCTGGTGTTAGTTATAAGGCATTTGAAAAACCAATGTACAAGGTGATATGTAGCAGGCTTGATTGATTGGAATGAAGCATTCTTTTTTATCAGTCAGACCACGACTTTGGGAGAGTTTTGTAACATGAAAAGTTCATTCAAGTGGTACACTGTAAAGCTGATAATAAATGTGTTAATACTTTACTTTGAATGATATTCTTGAATCAATGCAAGCTGATTTGAATTATTGAGCAGAAAATGAATTCGATTTCTCAGTGAATGCTGATTTTCAGGAATACCGGGATTGAATTAGGTTACATAGTTATAGTAGATGTTCAAAAGTCCACCCATCATCTGCGATGCATGCGCGGAGGCGCCGGCGGAGTGATTGTCGGACCCGTTCGAAGATACCAGGAGTTATTCCCGAAAATAAAAATTCTGACATTGATTTTTCATTTACCCGACGACACTCGCATCTTTATCTTTGTGGTAAAGTACAGTAGTCCGCCGGTGAAGTAAGTCGCACTTCAAAAAATTTAACTCAACATAACTTTTACACTAGACACTTTCGGACATTAAAGAGTAAAAAATGCTTATTTAATTGTAACGAACCTTTGATTAAATTTTGTTCAAGGAGTTCTAAGACACCCTGTATATAGGCTTTTTCTTCGGTGAACGCCTGTTGAAAAAATCCCCACACCAAGCCCACAGCTCTGGCACTTGTTATAAAACACAAAGCACCTGCCCAACACACACCTGCTGCAGCCGCCGCCAGGGGGTCCTTGCGAGGGACCTCCCTCAGGAGCGGCAGGACGTGCCCTCCCTCGACGGTCACGTTACGGAGGGCGGCTTCGACCGCGGCGTCCACAGACGAACTCCGGTGGCGGTTCTGGGTGATGTAGCCTGGTGCAGGGAGTGATCAGGCCATTAACACTTTAACAGCAACGTGCCCCACCGGTGGCCACGGAGGGGATTTTCGTTATGATGCTGACTAACCAGTAGTAACAAACTCAATTTTCACAAATACTTGATTAAAGTTAAATGATGGAGCGATCCAGTTAATGTTTGTTATTTTTAGAATAATTGGTTTTGAATTTGAGTTGAATATAGAACTCCAGGTTAACCAATCTCGGTCAAAGTGTTCATGGCTGGAGGTGATGAAGAAGGTTTAGTGTACTGGACTTGTTAATGAACTTGCGTGTGTGTTTTGTACCTGTAGTTTTAAAGCTCACTTTCACATTGTTTCATACGTAAAAAATTGATCTCATTATTTACTAAATTTAAATACGTTATATGACCCGTGAAAAATTGGCTGTAAGGTATAAGTTTGTTGTGTGTACTGATAAAGTTACGGGTGTGATTTGTTCGCGTTATTTTAGAGCTCACTTTCACATTACGCTATCTAGAATAAATTTAGTTCTGTATTTCTTACAAGTGCGTGCTGGTGATGGGATTGTATAGATCCAAAAATATTCTTTTTAAATTTTTCTGACAATATTTGCTCCTATTTTTGTAAATGTTGCGACTGATGATGGCTGAGAGACTGATGGATGAAAATTAATGTTTTACGAGCGGTTGTTAAAACAGTGTGTGTGTTATTAACAGATCGTTAGATGTCTAGGAAGTTATAGAAATCTCATTTGGAAATGATATTAGGTAGCAAGATAAAAATTAGGATCACATACAAAATTTCAGAACTTTACAATCTAACGAATATGCTCGCAAACTTTCTTTGAGATTAAAGGGACAAGAACTTTTGAAATTTTGTTATAAAGAAACAGTTGTTATAACTTCTATGAGTCCTGCGACATAGAGTACGAGAGAAAATTAAAACTGGGTCAGTCAGACTCATTTTCCGCGATCTGAGGTCAGCGATCTTTGTAATTCGGATGAACTTACCGATTGAATTAACTGGTTTAATCACGGCATCAAGAGGTCATGAGCCTCTTACTTATTTAAGTTTAATCACCCCATCAGAAAGTCATAAGCATCATGATCAATCGAGATTAATCACACAATCAGGAGGTCATGTGCACGTGTTTAATCAAGTGTAATCACGTCATCAAGAGGTATTGGGCATCATGACTAATGTGTAATCACATCATCAAGAGGTATAGGGCATCATGACTAATGTGTAATCACGTCATCAAGAGGTGATGAGCACCACACTTAATCGAGTTTAATCACCTCGTTAGGAGGTCATGAGTGCCACGCTCACTAGAGCACAACCACACCATCACGTCATCACCACAGAAGTCAGCGCCACTCACCGACGCCGACGTCAGCAGTGGCGTAGGCCGCCAGCACACACAGCGTCAGCACTAGTAGATGGCGTAGATAAGCCATCTTATTCATCTACTACCTACTACTACTCTATATTTGTACTCTGAAAATACGGAGAACAATGAACTTTTTACCTTTATTAGATCTAACCTCGAATAAACCTCGTTTGTTATGCTGCTCTCAGCCCGAAGTGCAATTTTGTGCGACTTTTTTGGTACTGATTTTTTCACATGGACGATTTTTTGGTACCGAAGTCCTCCAATCTAAGACCGAGTATCGGCCAATACCAGTTTAAAAGGTGTTGAACTTTGAGTTCAAAGAATGTTCCTTCAAAGATGTTAAATGTCAATTTGAATTAACTAAAACAGTGAACTCCCTAAATCAAACAAACAACGGACAAGTGGAAAATGACTGCCGTTTGTTACATTGCCTTGTGGATACGGTCAGTTCTTGGGCAGCTGGTGTCTCTCTCGAAAAGCTGGTGCTGATCAAGAGGAACTGGTGCCCCTTAGGACAACTGGTGGACCCTTTCTAAAAGCTGGTGCTGATCAAGAGGAACTGGTGCCCTTAGGACAACTGGTGGACCCTTTCTAAAAGCTGGTGCTGATCAAGAGGAACTGGTGCCCTTAGGACAACTGGTGGACCCTTTCTAAAAGCTAGTGCTGATCAAGAGGAACTGGTGCCCCTTAGGACAACTGGTGCACCCTTTCTAAAAGCTGGTGCTACACTGTAGGAGCTTATGCCTTCTCCCTAGAAGAGCAGGGGCTCCTCAATAGGAGCTAGAGCACCTTAAAAACTGAGACATCTTCTCTAAAAGAACTCGTGCTTCTTTAAAGGGAGTACTGGCCTTTAAAAGAGATGAAGCCTTCTCTTTAAAAGATCTAGAGCTCCTCAGTGAAAGCTGATGCCCCTAGAAGAGCTGAAGTAATTCTATTAAAGTTAATGACTCCCTTAAATATCGATTGTGAGCCTTGAAGCGCAAATTCGTTCTTTCCTAAACAGATTAGTACGTCCTGGAAAAGCTCGTCTTCCAAAAAAAAACCGGTGATCTTCGAGGCTTTCATGGTCCCCGTGATCCAGTGGTCATGAGCTCTAATCCCTCCGAAGAGAGCTGTGGGTTCGATACCTCGCTGTACGAGCCGGATTTTTTTCCCCTTTGGGAAACAGAATAACTCACCAAAATTCCTCCCTCAACACAGGTGTATGAAGTGGGTGCTCAACCGGTGGTAAACGTCATAGCGTTAATGCGTTTAATTATAAGTGTGTGATACCCAACAATTTTACGTATTAAAAAGTATTACTGTTTAATTGGATGTGTTATTCAGTATGTGATACGACATGTGCTAGCGGGATTTGAATAAACATTTTTTTCTGCGCCACTCGACTCCCCTGAAGAGCAAGATCAGACGCTAATCTTCATGGCCGATTTCTAGGTCCTCCATGTACTACACTCATGTATTCCTGACATGAAACTTAGTTCGCAAAGACACGAGTTAACGCGACAAAAATTTTTTTTAACTACAAACTTTTATAAGCGTCAAAAAAATCAGCCCCAGACGCTGCATGTTATTCACTTCAGAGCGCAAACACAAAAAATGCAAATGATATTCATTCGCACGGATGGCTGGAACACACACAGATGTTTGTAGTCACATGAGAGTACACAGACGATAGTTGTGTGCTGCACACACCACACACTGAACACACTCCTCGCACACAGCCCCGCACTCGCGGAGTAGCGCCTGCCAACTCTGCCGCAGCCTGCAGTGGCTGCTGCAGTCTCTGCAGTAGCAGCAGCAGTCTCTGCAGTGGCTGCTGCAGTCTCTGCAGTAGCAGCAGCAGTCTCTGCAGGAGTCACCCATGCAGAGTCCCGTATGTGACAACAAGAGAAACAACACAGTAAGGAACACTTGATGCTTTAATTCGACGGTATCTGCGCTGCCGGGAGTAATGACTCACAAGAAAAAATTGTAGCCAGAATGCATGAGTGAGGTTGGTCCAATGGCTCTGCATTTTGGTGCATGAGATTATCAAATTTAAGTTTAACGCTAAAATTTACTTTTGACATTTTCCATTCCTTTGTTTTCAGGCTTTTATTTGACAGGTTTATTACTGTGGACAAGAAAATATATGAATATTTGCGCCAAATAAATATACATTATGTAGAATATGTTTCACTAAAACTGTCTCTGATAAATTGATGATAGAACTTTTTCCTCTCTTTTTTTGTATTTAGCGATGTGAAGGAAAACGCATTACGCTCCAAGATCGTGAATTCAAAGGCTGCACTTCTTTCAGATGAGCTGCAGTCGTATCAAATACACTGTGGAATAAGAGGACCAACTTTACATTTGATTTAACATTGACTTTCAGACCAGTTGTAGGCACATGTCACTGTGCAGCCGTTGTACAGTGACTGTTGTACACTTTGCAGGAGTTGTGCTATCCGCTACCACACGACTTGCTACAACAGTTCCTAAGCACAAGGGGCTATTAACTATTAGCTATTATTAAATATTTTATATATACATATTTTATTAACTATTCCAAATGAGAACAGTTCCTAAGCAGTAGAGGCCGTTGTACTGTTAGATCTTAGTGCTATTACTTCTCCCTTAATGCCATGCCCCCCCATACTCCTCTCACGGACCGGCTACTGTGGCCCTCAAACTTCCAACTCGTAAATAATATAATTAGACCTTTGACCGCAACGGGGGCCACCGGTGGCCTCGGAGGGGATTTTCATAATGCTGCAGGAGTCACTAACTCAATTTTCCTAAATGCTTAATTAACGTTAAATGAAGGCACGTTCAAGTTGTTTGCTATTTTCAAAATTCCTTACTTGAATTGACTTTAAATTTGAGTTGAATATTTAATTTCAGTTCAACCAATTGCGGTCAAAGTGTTAAGTTGAGCTTCACGAAAATATTTTTCCCGTATAAAGTTGAAACTTTTACTGAACTGCAATGGCATCACTGATAATTCACGTGTTTTTTGTGCTCGATTTTGTAGACATGGGAAGCTTTGTAAGCGGCCCATGTTATTTCCAGGTGTTGTTCTTGGTCTCGATTAAATTATTCTCCACTTCCGCTATTCTCGTCATTCTATTTTTCTTGTGGTACTGCATTTATTTTGATTCTGCAAGTGAGCATAATGTGCGCATCACTACAGTTCTCCATACACCGTCTGCACACACACCGTCTGCACTGCCTTGTGCAGATACATCCCCATTGCCTTGTGCAGACACGTCCTTGTGCAGACACGTCCTTCTGCAGACACGTCCTTGTGCAGACACGTCCTTCTGCAGACACATCCTTGTGCAGACACGTCCTTGTGCAGACATGTCCTTGTGCAGACACGTCCCCTCTGCACTACCATGTGCAGGTGCAGCACGCACGCAACAACACCTTCCGTTGTTGGCAACTGGCACGACGCAAGCTCTGTGCTGTGATGATCTTTAAGAATCCGATTCGTTTTTTTTGTTCAAACCGCTTTCTTCTTACCATACATTCTTGGCTTTTTCCTGCTTCCTGTACATGTTCAACCTGCTCAACCGATGATTATATACTAAAAGACTTATATTACTTATAAAAAGTAATTACATAATCGTCGGTTGAACAGTTGCAACAAGTACAGGAAGTGGGAGAGAGACGTAGAATTTTCAGTAGGAGGTTCAACCGACGATTATATGTTGAACGACTTGGAAGAAAAGGTATTTAAAACATGAGAACGTTCGCATGTAGTGAGCAGGGTTCGTTCTAAATGGCACCTGGGTTTGAATTTCTTAAAGTTCTTTTGACAGTGCCATTTCTAGCGGTAGTTACGTCAGGCATTGATATGGCCCTAATAAAGCTTTCATGGATGTCGTTAAAAGATGCCGCTCTTAGTTAGAGGTCATAAGATCGAAAACGTGACCTATAAAAATAAGGAAATAACCAGGATCTCAATCATTGGCAATCATAACTCAACTTTCATAAATGTGTTAAGATAATTTTCATAAAAAAGTGCCCTTCCATTTTCCTGTCAAAAAATAATTTAAACAATTTGAACAATTTATTTACCACAAGCGATGCAGAAGTAGATTTTTACTTAGGTTTAATACAATGATCAAACTTGAGTTTAGCTACCTGTGGGCACGAAAAAGTTCAACGACTTCTAGCGGTTTTTATAAAAACTATTTAAAAAACCCTCTTATTTTTTACGTTTCAGCACTGAAGATGGAATTATAATATTCCATGGCGTTTTCCATGAAAAATAATATAAATGTTCATTTAAACTTTAGTTTTTCTTTTGATCTTATCTGACTCCGTACAACATTACGGAGAAAGCACAACAGATGTGACTACGCTGCAGAAATAACTCACTGTCTGCAAGTTGTCTAACTAACTCAAACGTGTTTTGTCAAACTGTCATAATCTTAATTCTTTCTTTGTTGCGTAGATATATTGTCTGACACACACACAAATTGTCTGACACACACAAACGCACACACGCGAACGACAGGTGGTTGTTGACAGATGTGTGAGAAGGAGCCACTCAGAGGGCGACAGCCTCGGTCACTGCATGTGTTAGAGCAGTGGTTCTTAACCTTTTTACTCCCACGCCCCCCTTGAGAGGAAATTGTGGGCAGATGGACTGGTAAATAAGAACTAGCAACAGGAAATATTGTAAATAGATCCTTAAACATATTCAACAACGAAAGTTCTTTTTTTTGTCAAAAACATTACTGGGAAAAATCAGGCATTATTACTCTGAAGGCTCAAGGAAGCGCACCCCCCAAGGTTAAGAACCACTGTGTTAGAGTATATATATTTAGGGTCACCAGCTGTCCTGCTGATGAACTGATTTCGCTCATTAGGGAAGAACAACGGCGTCACTCAAAATTTTTGAAAATTGACTTATCCATACTGCTAAATTTGCCATTTCGTTCTAAGTATTTTGGTAAAACCGTCATCACTGTACCTCCAAAATTGACCGAGAGGAACGATTCCCTTTTTCTCGATCAAAACTAATTTTGTGAAGCACTTTGCAAAGTTAAAATCATTTCTAATAAAAAGGTAGGAATTTCGACTTGTGACGTTGTTCTTCCCAATGAACGATTTATTTTACTTGAAGCTCCTGATTTATTTTAATTATTTTTTATTTGAACCTGATGATTTCAAAATATAATTGTATTCATTCACTCGAAATAAGCACATAATAAAGAATTAAATAACTGATACGTAAATGAAAAAACACAATCAATAACACTACACAAGTTCAGCTCGACACACACTTAATGAGACTTGTTTAATCCAGACTCATTCTATTTGCTCGGTCTAAAATAACTGAGCAGTAAATGGAAAATACAAACAATAACACTAGACCAGCTCAGCACTACACACACAGCCTCTCTGCTATGTCTTAAATACATCAGAAGTGAATAAAAGAGACAATCAATAACACTACTACTGAATTGACCCACTTGAATAACATCGAAGCTTAGAACATAACTCAATTGTGTCTCAGGAATGGATGTAGCTGTTAAAAGTGATGCTCAATGAGTGATGCTCCCTATTCTATCCACGGCAGATGTATTGTCAACAAATTAATACCCGTATATGTAACGCAAATATAACAAAGAAAAAATTGAGAGAAGGGGCTTCTTACGCAAGTGTAATGCTAGCATCTAACACCTACTTGTCTTCACGACTATCAACAAAATTTTTAATTGATCGTCAAAAAGTACCAAAAAAACACGGAATTTCAACCCTTCAAAGTCCAAGTGGACTTAAAATCCACTTCAATAACTACTGAAGTTGTTGAATTGTGAAAGTCATTCCTCAATATTTTGTTTGAAGTTCATTACCGAGGAGCATTTCCAAAATCGTCGTGATGTCAGTGACCAACAGATGTCAGAGCCAGGCTGGTGACGGATGCGGGGATGGCGGTGCCACCAAGAAAAATGAATCAGACAAAGAGAAAACAAAACGACAATGGCAGATGTAGAGGTGTAGCGAAGAGTAGAAATAAAGTAGGAAGTAACACACCAGACAGAACTATTATTCTATTTTGAAATAGCGCGGAGCAGGAATAAAGTAAGAAAGTAACCCACCAGACCGAACTATTCCAACCGTCGTGTAGCAAAGGCGGAACCGATGCACTTATTTACTTGTGACCTCATCTTAGCTGTACTTTTTTTCAACTAAAATGGATGTGTAGTTAAGTTCTCTTCTGAATTTTGCCTTAGCGATTTCGAATTAAAGATAAATGCGATTCAATCCAGATGCCTGTTATACTGTAATATTTACAGATGCAATGTTACGACATGACTTTTTGCAAAGACATGAGCTCACGATAGTTGTTGCAAAAACTACAAAAAATCTCGAGGGTGAACGAGTGGATTACGAAGAGATTTAGTTATGTGGGACCAGCAAGCCGAGGACTGTATATGTGTTAAGGCACGTAAATGATACATTAGCCTGCACGGACAGGACACGTATAAGACACGTAAGCCTGTACGTACAGAACACGTAAGCCTGCTCGAACAGGACAAGTACAGGACACGTACAGAACACGTAAGCCTGCACGTACAGGACACGTACAAGACACGTAAGCCTGCACGTACATGATACATAAGCCTGCACGTACAGGGCACGTACAAGACACGTACAGGACACGTAAGACTGCACGTCAGCCGTAAAACAGTGAGCAGCAGCTGCATGGGCCGCTGCCAACACCACCGCAGCCAAGCAACAAACTGCAGATTAAAATAATGCGAGTAGAGGCTCCCGGTTAAAAAACAGGCCCTTCGTTTGAATGCCTCGCGGCAATATTCGCTCTTTTTAAAAGTGATGCTCAATTTGTATTGCTTCAGCTCATTATTCACTCTTTTTAATAGTGATGCTCAATTTGTATTGCTTCAGCTCATTTTTCACTCTTTGTAAAAGTGATGCGCAATGAGTGATGCTCAATTTGTATTGCATCAGCTCATCTGATGCTAAGGGGAATCGTTGAGTCGAACCAAATTGATGATACGAACTAGAAATTGATGGATGTTGTGTATGGTCGTTCCACTTCTAGCCTCTAAGTAGCGATTGAAAACTGTTCATCTTTGCCTAGTTATCATTGCATATCGCTTTAGTTTCCCTATCTGACTTAAATTTTCTAATTAATTAACATGAGTATTACGACACCCATGTGTGAACACCAACTCAGGAAACTAAGGATCATAATTTTAAGTTATTTTAAAAACCAACTAAACGCATTTCATGCATTAACCTAATTGGAAATAAATTATTTTTCTATCTTTCTTTTTCCTCCTTCTCGCACTGTCCTCGTTCTTGTCCTTCCCAATCTTCTCTTGCGTCATAATTCTTTCATAAGTCACGGTGTGAACCTGTCGTCTGCAAGAACATTACTCAAAGAAATTGTGTCTTTTATGCCGAGCCTTTATTGCTCTGACGATTAATGTTCACTTGGTATTAAACTCAGTGGGATTTTTTATATTTTCTCAACTCTCAAAAATAGTTATTTTAAATTCTTCGTCTCACTCTAGTATGACAACTTTCTTCTAATTGAGAAATATAGGTCTATTGCATTGTGCCGTACATATTCCAATGGGTCACGCAAACCTCTTAATAAAATATAAAGGAGGATTTAAGCACGGTGTTAGTTGGAATTCGATTAATGAAGCACTATCCACATGTGTCAAAATACTTTTCAATGTGCGCACCGTATTTTGGAAGGCCCTCCATGAAACAAGTCATGTTTCGAGTCAGAAGTTCTTGCGTAGAATTTTATGAATATGAGAAGAACTTCATCATGCTGGGTTTTCAGTAGTCTTTATCTTTTGTTGTGAAAAATCTGATTAACAATGAAGATTTCTTCTGGCTAACACGTTGGTAGGAAGACGCACTACTCTATTTACTGCACGCAACTGTAACATGCGGACAGTTAATCATGCTTGAAAAATTCAACCCTGCATTCGACTCACGTGTCACTCAGCTAGCGCTATTGAACTCTTATTAACTACAACATCGCCAGGAGCGCTTTAATCAATAAACAAATGAACATCCTCGACACCCTGATTTTCATGGCGGTGATAAGCTCAAGACATGCAAACACCCAAAAATATGGTGAATACATCTATATTAATTTTTCAAATTTGTTCTGTTCTTTTAAACATCAGAAAATTCTCCCATCTCACTATCAGCTTTGTTCAATTCACTGTAATGAAAGTGCTGGAATAGTAACTAGAGATACGATCGTCTTCGATGCCTGACATTATCACCTCAATGTGGACAAATGCTCAATAACGCCCACTAGCACTAATAATCAATATTTACTACGTACGATGAGCGAAACATTTGTTGAAGAAGAAGTGCAACAAACACAAATCGGTATCGCTGTCACTAAAGACCTCAAGGATGACAAAAACGTAAAGAATGCTAACAGAAAGTTTGGTTCCGTTGACAGAAACTTAGAATTTAAGTTAAATGAGATGCTATTTCCCCTTTAAATAAAAAGCGTTAGAACAGACCAAAAATTTGCAGTGCAACTCTTATCTCCATATAACCCCACGATGAGTTTTCAACAAATTACTGAGGTTAGAATTTACTGTTAAGCAACGAAAATAATCAAAGAACCCTGTCACCTCAACTACATTGATTGTCTTTTGGCTAGAATTCTTTTTCTTTGACCAATGAAAACTGTGGGGCAAAAAATCTAGATCCACACACCACACTGGCTTTAACGTTCGCTGCCCAGAGCAGCCGAACCACACGAAAAAATATCATCCATGCCAGAAAAATCCTTCAGTATTAAAATTTTTCAGAACATTCCACGCTCTGAATTTCTTCTCGGTTAAAATTTTCAGAACTTGAAACCCGCTGTCGGGAAGAATCGTTTCTGAACAAACCGACGTCTTGACGATGGCCAGGTTGAAAATGAACCAGGGTTATAAAAATCTGCTTTTACTTACATACTACACCCTCAGCATATATTATGCCAGCGCAATAATTTGAGCAACGCTTCATCAGGAAGTATTGTCAGTGTAGTTAGAAATATAAATATGTAACGGTTATAAAATGTTTAGTGCAGGGTGGCGCATAAGTAACGCACTCTTTTAAAAAATTAATGATAAATAAACTATGAAAGGTATAACGATAGAGTTAATTGCAAACGATAGAGGAACTCTTAAAGTTTATATACATGTCGTATCCTGTCTACAGATACCCAGTGTATATTGCGGTAATAAATCTTTAAAATTTACCTTCAAAAGGGTGCGTTACTTATGCGCCACCCTGTACTTGCGATGAGAGATGATGAGTTCAGATCCTTGTTTAACGCCCTGTTTCTCAAGTGGAAGTGAATATAAATAAGGAAAAGAAGAACTACTTTATTTCTATGGAGATCTAAAAGCTATCATTGACTTTTGAAATATTATAACATGAAGATCCCTAGTTGATAAACACACATGCGTATCATAATACCGATGTCAATTGTCGTATATATGATTGAGAGAAAAACATGGAAATGCCCTGAATTGGTGCCTGTGCCTGATGATTGACATCTGCGTGAATGTTCCCTTTTCTCTGTGACGCATTTTCCTTCTCCCTCACAGAGATAATTGGAGAAGATGTAAAAATAAAGTAAAAACTACCGATCAGTGTTTACCGTAATACCAATTGTCATCTGACTTCCATTTACATGCATTTTCAAACCTAGATTACTCAACAAAAGGAATGTATTCATCTATGTTTTTCTCCCAATCATTTGTTTCGACCATTGACATGGGTATTACGATACCCATGTAAGTATATCAATTAAAGATCTTTATGTGAAGACATTTTAAAAACCAATGATAGTTTTTGCATCATCATTATTGGAAATGAACTGTTTTCTTTTCTTTCTTTCTTTCTTTCTTTCTATCTTTCTTTCCTCGCCCAATGTTTTAGACGCTTTTACGCTCCCCTAACTCTAGTGCCGGTGCGAGATTGGGACGTGACGGAATGAGACTTAGGAACCCAAGAATAAGTCGCTTGGCATGATCACACCGCCATATTCTGTTTAATTTCATTCTAACTCTGCCACGTACACACACACATATATATACACACACACACATCGCGGTAGTGAGAGGTGTTGCCAAAGTGTTTCCTTTAGAAAATTAAGCGCGATGCTCCTTTCTCTTCGTCGCGCAACATTAGGCTCAGTTAGTGAGCAATGTACCCGTAAAATTTGGGAATAACAAACATGACAACGCTACTCAACAATATGCTTAGATAACATTGGCGTACAGAAACTTTAAGTACTCTGTTTATTGATGTAATTTAAGTAAATCATGAAAATTAAATTCTTTTTGGCGTTCAGAGACTTGTTCTGACTTCTCTATGTGTTCTAGAAATAAAGTGTGTATGTTCAGAATTTTCATACTCAATTGCATATGTGTATATTTTCACATCATATGTGCAGCGAGTTAATTAACTTCAAATTAATTCTGTATCTCTTCATACACTTGTATACGTAAATACAAAGAATAGGTACTAAATCCCTAATCCAACATGTTCACATCTAATCTAAACGTAATATTTTTAAAACTTTTCCTGACATTAAAACAACATAAAACTGTGACAGGTTTTCATCTGATCTCATGTACAAATGCCTGTTTATCTTGGGGAATAACAAGGGAATGAAAACCCAACACGTCTATGTACTTTGTCCTCAACTTAGATTTCCTTTATTTCCGCCACCAAAATTAGAGCTTAGATAATTTTAGCGCTTTCACTTTACGACTTCTCTGTCGCAAGTACACAAGCAGTATAATTGTTAATTTTATGTAGCGCTCAAAAAGTTTTTAGTTATGTTGTAAAGTAACAAATTAAAAATCAGAAGTGACAGAGGTGTTCAGTAAATTAAATAAGTACATTGACTCACTGCTTTAAAAAAAAGGTTGGCCCAGGGGCCGTCAAATATTCTGTCTCCAAACCCTCAAGTCAATAAATTTAATAACCGTAATCTTTGGCTTCGGATTTTTAAATCATTCGCCTTTCTTTCCCATGCATTGGATTATGTACAAGCATAGAAATTTGTAGTGGTCTCAACAAGCTGTTCTCGTGTACCCTACTACACAAACTTCAAGCGACCAGCAGCCACTCCACGCAACGGCGTGCTTCGAGGCGGCTTTTGGATTGGCCTAAGAGCGACTTAACCACCAACCAGTAGGGACGCGTGTCCTGCGAGTCACCACACTCACCAGACCCTATACAAGGAGGTGCAGAAGAAGCTCAGCCAGTCTTCTCACAGCGGCCAGCATTAGTCTCTACTGCCTCTACCGCCGCTTTGCACTCAATGGTCACTCTACCGCCATCTGTGCTGCAACTCCACGTTACCTGACAGTCCTCCAAGACGTCTCTTGGTGCGTTATTACGTGACAACAATTTCTTCCGCCCGTACCGTCACTGTCGGCGATTTTCATTACAGAATGGCATTTATTTCAGTTGTGTTTTCTTACCCTGTCGGTTTCGTTGGTACCTCAGGCACTCGCTTCGGGCATTAATATTCGAAGTCCTCAGATATTCATAATCAGCTCGGAGCGTAAAGTGGCCTGAGGAAGAATACCATACGTCATTATTTCCCAATGTTATAAATTACGGATTATTTGCACGTAGGTTTTTCAAATAGGAACATTTTATGCCTAAAGTACTCATTCGCAGCAGTTTCCCACTTAATTCTTAAATAAAATATATATTCTCATTCATGTTCAATAACTGAAAATAGTCTTAACATTATTATTTATACTTTTTCGGATGATGTCACCGTTGAAAATTAAATGCAAGTTTATATCTTTAGGGTAACTTATTTGTTTACGTACCACAGCTGATTTTGAATAAGCTACAGCTGCAGCTTGTGAGATGCTAATCGAACTCGGTGCTGACTATTGTAATTACTTGACAATGCCACATTGATTAGATTCTTGTGTACTTTTATTTAAATTTCATATGATTTGTGAAATTGTGAGCCCTTATGAAAATAGTTTCTGGAATATCGACTCGTCAGACGATATCAACTCTCTCAATGCTTCTAATTCCATCACGATTTTCGATTTAATTTCACAACCTGCATATTGTGTGTTTATCTGGATGGATAATCAACTGGATGGATAATCAACTGGATTAATCTGTAATGTTTTTACTTTGATTATATTGATTATGTATATTTTCAACCATCATTGAGGAAATAAAATTTTCGAAGCCAATAACTTCAACCCAATAAATTTCTACTGAATAAAATGTATATTCAGGTACATTTTCTGGAATTTTCTTCAATTTCATTAAAAATAGGAGAGCAAAAATCACTGATAAAAATTTCATTATACTGAGAACGTTTCGGGCTAAAACCCATCATCAGCTCATTAAAAGAATCTGAC
>JACJUY010004576.1:3194-22799 GCA_014220935.1 Platorchestia sp. MABIK | reverse complement strand
TTTACTTTTTTATTTTGTTTTCCTTTAGTTGTCGTGTTTGTCTGTTTCTACATCTATGTTCATTTCTATTTCAGTGATATATGTCAGATTCTTTTAATGAGCTGATGATGGGTTTTAGCCCAAAACGTTCTCATGATAATGAAATTTTTATCAGTGATTTTTGCTCTCCTATTTTTAATGAAAATGTATATTATTCTAACCAGTGTCCAGCCAATTATATGCTCTCATTATTGCAATATAGTAGAATTTTTTTGTCGAAAGCTAATTTTTTCTGATTTGATTTTCAAAATTGAGGAAGTGAAACATGTAAAAATAATCAAAATTTGTAAAAACTTGGTTTTAATAATCAACAGTTCCTTCTTGTTTGATCATGCAAACCATCTGATCCAAAGTTCTTGATAACCTAAGGCTTTCAAAAATATCTTCTTATTCTCTTCATCTATCTTATTGCACTCAAATAAACGTAGTGGATTGATGCATAATGCTGTGGAGCATCAGAAAGCTGCAAAAAGTATAGTTATTGAAGCTGAATGTCATTTTACAAAGGTAAATCTAATCAACTGGCAATGTAAAACTGATGCTGGATTGCTCTAAAAAAAAGGTAATTAATGTAAGATATGACTGGTGCTAATCCATATGAAGGTCTCTGATAAAAGTGCTAGTACAATTATTATTTCAAAAGATGTTCAAAGTAAACAAATTTGTTAAATCTGAATCTTCAAACAAAGTTTGTTATTTGTTCTTTTCACATCTTTTATTTGGCTTGGAAAATGGTGCAGGGCGCAAATCTTCCAACTCCTTATTCTAATTTAATGAGAGCAATAGCATATATTGAAATGAAGACAAAATTTTGATGATGTTGAACGTTAAACAATTGGAAAAAAGCTCGTCTTTTCAATAAGTCAATAATTTATGTAAACTTAAGTAATTCTTTAATAAGGTGCTAAATATGTTGGTCAATAATAATTGATATCTTCTAAAGCAAAGAAAAAATAAAACATGTTTTTAGATATATTTCATGTTTGCATAGAGTACTAAGTTAAGTTTTGAAATTTAACTAGCAATACTGTTCTATTGTTCTACTAGATATTACTTGTTGAATGTAACTGCATATATATACATATGTATAACAAAAGGATATTGGTTTTAAGAATTTTAATCAGTCTCAAATTTTGCAGCGCTCTGCCTTTTATGAATGCATAAAAAATTCTTAAATGCTTTAATACTTCCAAAACAATTTTTATTGATCCTCCTATTCATAATATTAATGTTAAACATGTTTTAGAATTGTTATAATGAAAGTCTTCAAGTTTGAAAAAAAACAGTTGTGTGACAGGTACTGCTGCCTAGAGTTATGGTCGTATGACTAAATCAAAACTATGTTGAATGCAAATTAAGTACAGAAATCCTTCAATTTATATACACAAACTGTGCAAAATATTGCCCAAATAGTATAAGATAAGAAAGCAAAGGCATCTCTAAAAATGAATAAATAAAAATAAAATAACCAAATTACTCAGTAGTTTCTAAGCTGGTTTGATTGTAAGTTTAAGAATAAACACAAGATGATAAAAAATTCATGTAAATAGCCACAAAACTGTATAAGTCAACCCAACATTCAGGCAATTGTGGATAAAAATGATCCTGCTGTTGTTTACAAGCTAAACTTAGCATAGGTATTATGCTGTTCAGCTGTGTAAAGTGTAACTTAAATTTATCTGGAAGAGTGAAAATTAGATTTAGTTCAGTGTAAACTATATAAGAGGAAGGATTTCAAGTTACTGTTGAAAAATAATTTCCAAGTCCCTTTTTTGGCAAAGTAATAACTTGCAAGTCAGTAGAAGTAATTGAAAATGAAATGTTTTTCAAACAAGAAAAATAAATCCAAGTAGAAAATTTTTCAATTAAAATATTAATTCATCAGGTCCTTGGTTGGATAAAATTATGAGTTTTAATTTTGAAGTAGCAATTTGTTGCTTTGAAATAAATATTTTTCCATCTGAAGTTTCTCAGCATGAAATTGGGGTTAAAAATTTTGCCTAAAAATTTCTGGTAAAATTTTTCCAATTATGAATAACATAAACCTTTAATTTGAAGTTATATATGAAAAAAAGATTGTAGCAATTTTAAATTTTGTTTATGTACTGATTTTATTGAAGTTTCAGACAACCATCATTCATCACTTGATGATGAATGCTGCATTGAGCATCATCTAAAACTGTAAAGTTTTTGCATTCCTGCATTGAAACAAATATCATTACTCAGTAAAATGGGCCGGATGAAGAAGTGGTTTCAGCGCAGGATATTGGATGCATTCTCAGTAGAAAAAGGGTGCCACTCTGCTTGCATTTTTGCAATCTCTGCAATTACATGCATGGTCCTGGTGTTCCTTTTTGGTTTCTGGTCAGCGTGTTATCAGGTGAGCTTCACAATTTCACTGAGGATATTAATCTAGCCATGTATGAACACAGTCCAGAAATTAGTTATTCTGTTTTTCAACTGTTACTTTTGTTTAATTAATCACACTAGGAGGTTCTACTGCTATTGCTTTTATACTATTTTGTACACAAATATTGTGAAATGAACTTATATACTGAAATAATGTGAACTGATGTGATGTTACTATTGTTCTGTGATAATTGTGGTTAGCATGCGCTCAGTCTAAGGCGTATTAATAAATGCAATGTATCACTAGGTCTTTCATTATGCTATAGAAGAAGTTGTTTACTAGTCATGTACATTCAGTAAATTAACTTATTTTATCCATTCACTAATATATTTTTTCGATGACTTTTCTCTGTTTATTAATGCATTTTGCTATTTTTATATGTCTTTACTATATTTTCTTTTCCAGGCTGGCATTGACTTGCCTAATTCTGCATCAACGCGTGTTTTTGCGGACAACATTGCTGGCAAGTTCTTCTTGCCTGAGTGAGTGTTATAATAAATCAGTCAACCACCTGGAAATGTTCTATGTGTTTATCACCATCAATAAATTAATGGAGCTTGGTTTGTAAATTTTTGATGTATATTTTTCTTTGCTCAAAAATATTTATTATTCTAAGATGGACTTCTCTCTCTTTACTAATTTTGAGTAGGTCAAAAATTAATTATATTGAGTGCGGTGAACAAAGAGTTTGTGAATGTTGTAATATGTTGACTAATGGCTGTGAGCTTGATAATTGTGCATGTGCAAATCTATACAAATGTAGTCATTGTATTACACCCATATTGTAAAACAACATTTTATGAGGGATGGAACAGGGAATATCTATTTTTCTCTGGTAATATTATTTTTCTCTGATGAAAATGATTAAGTACTTTGTGTGATCTGACCTGGAAGGGTTGTGATGTTATAAGAATATTGGAGGTATGGTTGAATAAAAATAACTAAAGCAATACTTACTGTCTAACAATTTTTTGTCTTATACGTACGGTGTGGTACCTATTTGTTTTTATTTAAATATCCATGATTGCTGGTGTGAATGTTTTCATGGATAGATTGGTGTTTGAAAGTTTCTTCAAAAATTTCTCTTGGGATAAATACCAAATGGCACAACTCTGAAGCAAGTTAATACTTTGCAGACTTGCCTCATCTGTGCTACCCATTGACGTAGTCTACACGTGGGTGAACGGCTCAGACCCGCTCTTGGTGTCGGGACTTCAGAGTGTCCTGCGCAACATCACTGGCCAGTGCAGCCCGCCACACTACTGCACCGCTGCCCGATATGTTGCTCTGCCTGTGTCAGTCCTGCTGCTGCTGATTAGGAGCTTTCCAGAACTTTGTGTCCACTAATGGTTCTGCTTAGGTTGTCCATGCCTCTGCGGTTCAGTTATGGGATGGAAATGAGATTGAAGCAAAGTGGAAGTTGGTTTAAATATATGTAATTTTGTCTTGAAATTAGCCTCATTTTTCTTATTCTTTTATATATGGCAGACGTAAGCTTCATAACCAGTGGCCCATGCCTGTCCCAATTGTTCCTATTGTATATGTCTTCTTCATCCTACAAGCTCTTAGTCCTTGTAGATGTTTATAGCTATGTTTTAAATATGCTTTAAGGACTTTCTACTCAAGCTAATCTCATGAATTTGCTCATTGTGTTTGCCTTCACATGAAACAAATGGTTGCTGACAATCTTTCAATTGGATTAGTATTTTATTGCAAATAGTCTGTATAATCCTTCTGTCAAACATTTATATAGCCATTTCAAATTGTGTTTCAACTTAGAAGAAAGTTACAATGACTTGTTCATTCAGTATTCATATCATTCAACAAAGAATATGACAATTTTGTCAACTTTCAAAAGTAATTTAACCAGTACAATAGTATCTTTACCATTCCCATAACCTTCACACACCTGCATTGGGTTTTGCAGTTTTGGTTATTGACTATTGGGCTTCAACATTATAATAGTGTCTTTACCATTCCCATAACCTTCACGAACCTGTGTGTGATTTTGCAGCCTGACTCCCGCCACTGCGGAGACGGTGTCCGCCATGCTGCGCATCACACCGCGACTTGCGGGCACCCTTCAAGTCACCGCAAAGTTTGACGGCGCCGAGAAGGACTTTCTGGTCGCCAGGGTCATGTCTGAAGACCCCAACGCTGTGGCCGACGACGGGCTGGAGCAGTTCAGTGAGGAGGGCAGTAAGGCAGAGGCTGGGTCTGACATGGACGCTGTTCTGGGCGACGTACAGCAGCGCATGAAGGAGATCGGTGTGGAAGTTTCCCCCAACCTTGCTGTCTGGTCCACAGGTTCGTCTTGGGAAGAAGCAGCTGCTTATTGCATAATATTAAAAAAAATATTCTCTGCATTCTTGCCTTTTAGAGCGGTGGTTCTTAACCTGGGTTTGATCGAGCCCTAGTGGTTCAGTGAGTTGAACCCCTTAGTTTGGCATGGTAGTTTGTACACTAATGCAGTATGTTGTTATATAGATATGTTTTGAATTTGATAAAAAAAAATTATTTTTCCAACTATGAAGGGTTTGATGAATGAATGTATTGAACTTGTGGGGTTCAGTACCTCGAACAAGCTACTGAATTGTTTTAGAGGCTTTTCATTGCTTTTGTATGACGTCTGGCCAAGACAGTGCTGTTTTGAACAAAGTGAGTTGCCTATTTCTGAGGTTTACAACTTCTACACTACTTGATGCTAGCTAGGTCTTTGTGATGGTCGGCTTGAGGTCATTTAAGTGTATCCGTTTTGCAGTCGTGTAGGTGTTAATTTTGACATGTAGGTGTAGGTGTTCACTTTTGACATGTAGGTGTAGGTGTTCGCGGTCGTGTAGGTGTTAACTTTTGACATGTAGGTGTAGGTGTTCACAGTCGTGTAGGTGTCAACTTTTGACATGAATGTGTTTGGACGCGTTATTTTATTCTGATACTGATTTGTCATTCACAATTAGAGGATGAGTTGCTTCAACTCAATAATCACTCATGTGCAAATCAAATTTCACGTATCGTTTGTTTGAATAGGGAATGTGGTTGGTATGAACAATTATGTACAGACGTCATTTTCTGCCTTGATCTTTTCAAGGGGAGAACTCTTAGGCTACTTCTTGCAGGTTGTTGTGGATGAGAGAGCTAGAAATTTGAGTAGAATAAACACTTCACGTCAAGTAGTAGTCATCCCCTCAGGGGATACTATTATTGTATCTATGGGAATTAGCGCTCCCTGGGGAAAAATGTGTGAGGGCCCGAGCTGAGAGTTAGGTAGGCCTTTTTGTTGAAATAAGATGTTTTTTTATACTATATTAAGGACCGCCTATTTTCGGTTCATTGCTGTCCTGCTTTTTCAGCACCTACTACTTTCTTCTTCAACTTTTATCTTGTTTCATGAACTTCTTTCTCAACTTACTGTTCCTATGCCTTTCTGCATAGATTCCACATTCCCTTAACTCCATACTCAATGGGGCCTTCCTCCTTTCTATCTTTAATAGTCTTTTTGTAGCAGTTAGGGAGGCTAAAACTAACCCATAATATAATCGAATCTCGAGTAGTAGTCATCATTTCAGCACCAGTTGCGTTAAATTTTTTTACCCTAAATTACTTCTTTTACTTATACCCACGCATTTTTGCAAAAGACAGAAATTTCAAAAATAATGCATCTCTACATTTTTCTACCATTTTTCTTACTGTATAATAGAGGAAAAAGCTTATTGCTTGAATGATAAATTCTATGCTACAAAACATATCCTCATCAATCCTTTGCAACAAAACATATTTATTTCCAGGAATGTTTTCATATGATCTCCCACTTCCATGGCCACCTTGATCATTTCCAGGAATGCTTTCATGTGATCTCCCACTTCCATGGCCACCTTGATCATTTCCAGGAATGCTTTCATGTGATCTCCCACTTCCATGCCCTCCTTGATCATTTCCAGGAATGCTTTCATGTGATCTCCCACTTCCATGGCCACCTTGATCATTTCCAGGAATGCTTTCATGTGATCTCCCACTTCCATGGCCACCTTGATCATTTCCAGGAATGCTTTCATGTGATCTACCACTTCCATGGCCACCTTAATCATTTCCAGGAATGCTTTCATGTGATCTCCCACTTCCATGGCCACCTTGATCATTTCCAGGAATGCTTTCATGTGATCTCCCACTTCCATGGCCACCTTGATCATTTCCTGGAATGCTTTCATGTGATCTACCACTTCCATGGCCACATATAACTACACCCGCGTTATTGACAGAGAGAAGTCACGGCTGGAGCGTGGAGCGAGACACGGCTGCGTTCATCATCAACTCAGCAAATGAAGATGACGTGAACGTGCTCTACCACAAGCTGACCAGATCCATTCCTCAGTTTGCTGAGGTCAGCAACCTATACGGCTCTGTGCCTTGCTTACATCCCTCTGTACTTAGCCGATTCCCAAGCTTAGACTCCCCTCAGGAAGATTGAACTATTGTATCTATGGGAATTAGCGCTCCCAGGGGGAGAATGTGTGAGGGCCCAAGCTGAGATTTAGGTAGACCTTGTTTTTGTTGAAATAAAATGTTATGTTAAGAACCACCTTTTTTCGGATCACCATTGGATTAAGTAAAATGACTTAGTAATTCTTTTGTTTGATAGATTGCATCTAAAGGTTGTATTACCTTATAATGATAATTGTACAACTGTCTTTAAATTTGTTAGAAGTATTCTTGCACATTTTTATGTTTTAAAATTGAAGTTTGGATAGAGAACTACACAGAAATAGTTGAGTAATAGTAGCAGCGAGAAAGGATATGCCTGTTGTTTTCATTTTGGTGTTTCACAATACACTGTTAAGTTACCTCAGCTGTGGATAGGCCTTCGAGACTTCTGTCTTTCGTTCTCACTTTACTTCTTTCAGATTTCATGCCGTTTTTGCTGTCATGTTTTGTCTTTTCATTCTCCTCTTCCCTAACTGACTATTTCTGTGCACAGGGTATCCTATGTGGGAGCACACCTATAGCATAGATTCCTCTTCTAACAGTTCGTACTAAATGATCCCTTGTCTTTGCTCTCTTGAAATCACTTTTGTCGTGGCTTAAGAGTCTCGATTTAAGTTATTCACAATTCCTTGCTCGTGCAGAACTGCGACCGTTCGTTGGTACCAGGTGGTTTCTTCGTGGAGTGCACTGACAAGTTGCTCATTGACGACCTAAAGGAGTCAGTCTTGCTGTACAACACTCCGCAGACTGACGACCACCTCACGCGAGTGGACGCCAGCCTCCGCAACAACGTCCCTAAACTCGCCAAACGGAGACGTGGCAGTCGTAATTCTGAAAAGAATGCACTGGAAACGAGCACGGCAAGTGCTTCCCATGTGGTCGGGCTGAAGTTCAGGGAAGAGGAAAGTGCTGCGACAGTGCAGCTTGCTACGCAAGGGAGGAAAGCGTTGCGTCAGCTGATGGCTGTTGAGAGTGAAAGTGTGGGTGGTGTTGGTGAGGGCCGTGAAAAGAACGAAAAAATTAACCCCAATGTTTCTGCTGTGGAGGATGTTAAATTAATGGGTGGTGCTCCTGGATATGTTGGCAATGACGGGAAAAAGTCTGAATATCATCTTAATGAAGTCCAAATAGCTGATACCAAAGAAGAAGTGGCACAGAGTTTTGATGGAAATGCCTTGAAGGACAGTGGCTCTGACATTCCAAGTCAATATGAACTTGCTAAATTGCCCGATGAAGGCCAAGGTGGTTCTCGCAAGCTTTTGGTGTTGGGTGGTAGATTCAGGCAGCGGAAAATAGACACTCAATCCCTAGAGCAACTCGAACCCTCCCCCAAAGACGACCTCAAGGCCACTGACACTCGCCTCAACTTCCGTGTGGGTGGTGACGTGGACGCCGTGAAAAAATCCGAAAATGTCATACCTCTACTACACCAACGTGCTAATTCTGACACCATTGTTACTGTTAAAGTTGAGCCTGGTATTAAAGAGGATTTATCAGCAAATGGAAAGCTTGAAAGGGCTGTACCAGAACCCCAGAAGAAAGCTAGTAATATATCTGTTAAAAATTTCCATGTATCACTTGACCGTTTCCCAGCAGATGCTCCGACAAAAGAACCCCTGCTTCAGGAACTAGAAGATGCGTCAAGTCAGAACAAGAAAAAAAAGCTGTTGCAGCAGCAACAGCAGCTTGAGGGTAGTCCTAAGAAAAGTAACGTGTCCTCTATCCCAGCTAAAAAGCCTGCCAGTGTGGACTCACAAGCCCTACTGAGCGGTCGGGTCCAGTTCTTGCCGGCGGTGCTGCTGGTGCAGTCCGTTGAGAATGACAAGCTGCGGGATGGCGTCAACGTCAACAGGTTTCAGGACAGCGAGGTGAGAGAAGCGCAGTTCCAGATGATGCCTAGGGCAGAATTGGAGGAAAATTGATGCCATTTTGAATCGTGCTTCTTGCGTTCTTTTGCATTTTTCGATTTGAGTTAGCCATCTGGGCAATTCCTAAAGTACAGCTTATGACTTGATAGTTGTGATCAATGCTCGCGCTATGGTTCTTCAAAAGCAGAATTTTGTGATTAATAGTCTGCTACAGTGGAAACAAACCTTTAACATTTTGACTGCGACTACTATGTAAATATTAAGTTCAATGCCAACTTAAATTTAAACTCAATTGTAGTAAACTATTTTGAAAATACCAAAATGAACTGGATCATGCCTTCATTTAGCTTTGATTAAGTATTTGTGAAAATTGAGTTAGCAAGTACTGGTCGGTCAACAGCATTATGAAAATTACCTCCGTGTACCACCGGTGGCGCACGTCGCTGTCAAAGTGTTAAGCTGTCCTTATCCTTATGGCGTGCTCTGAGTCATGAAATTTTCTCCTCGGGAGCATAGCAAGCAGGATTTCTATGCTGTAAGATTTTTAGTACCAGGTAAGTTGGAACCATAACTGAAATGAGCCAGTTCTGGTGAAAATTTCCGATGTATACACTGATCGATTGTTTAGGATTGCTATACTAGTAGCTTCTAAATGGGCTACTTCTAGGCGTATTTTTCATACTCCCAGCTTGGTGATATGGAGATCCCTTTCTTAATTGCCCTATCGTGACGCTTCTTGACGCACTATTTTGCTCTTGTAAGCCAGACACAACCATGCCCTCGTTTGGAGATGAGGGCGAAAATGGGCTTACTGTCTACAAATCTTCACTTGTATGTGCTGCGTTTTTCAGCCACTGTTGATGAATAAGTGGGCTGAAGGCAAGCGCATCAAACTTATTACTGAATTGTATTTTTATATTCAGCGCGTCACATTAGTACTGAGCTATATTTCTGTGATACTGCACATCTAACACCAATAATAAGAAATTAACTTTTTTGGAATAGTTCTCACGATTAAACGATATCCACAACTAGTGAGGAGCGTTTTCCTGTGGGAAATTTTTGAGTTGAGGTAGGGATAAGCAAGATTGTTGTATTATGAAATACAATTATGACCTAACAAGTTCATGTTCACCAAATTCTTTGTGGAGGCAAATTTCTTTGTCCTCTAGCTTTGGAACTTTTCAATTTTAGAGAGTAAATTATGACTGCCCTGAGCGTTCTTTTAAATGTGTTATCTTTTCACTTTCAAGGAGTTGCGGTACTCGCTACGGTCTCTGGAGCGCTACGCGGGTTGGGTGCGCCGAGTGTACCTGGTGACCAACGGGCAGCTCCCCCATTGGCTGGATCTGGACCATCCTCGCCTTACCGTGGTTCCCCACTCTGCCATCTTCCCCAACCTCTCCCACCTCCCCACTTACTCGTCCCCCGCCATCGAGAGCCATCTGCATCGGTTAGTTCTCCCCTTCTGATGTACCGCGCCTTCAGGAATAGCGAAGTCGTCCAAAAGATTTAGCTCTAATTCAAACTGTTTAAATTTATGACTTTTCTTCTTTCGATTTTTATTCCTGCGTCATGATAACTTCCAATTCAATTTCACTGAACGTAAAATGCATTACAAAATAGCGGTTATTTAATGGTGAAATATTCAGTTTGCAGAGTTACACAGGGACTGTCCGACCGGCCTAACAATGACGTACGGATGATACCGTAGGGAGTTTGCTAGAGGTTGTCACTCCTGGCCTAAGGCTATGGACTTCATTTTCGCAATTCTTCACTAAATATTTTCTTGTGTTTCATGCAAGTTGTCACTTGGAAACACGTTTTTTGGCCTTTCTGAGTGTTACCCAGAATGACTTTTGAATATTGATTAGTCTTTCCGTGTTGTTTACATATGTACCTATCGGATGCTGGTCACATACTCTCTGAACAAGTTTTTGGTCAAAGATTGTTGAGTTATTGCAGTCAAGTGAACCATGCCTATGGTCAGCAGACTTGTGATTTGCAGCAGTGTTCCAACTGCACTGGACGGTTTGAGATTCTGGTTCAGTATTTTATAATCAATTGGGGTATTTTTTTGCTAATTAAAAATTTATTGAAATGAGCTATGCATGTGTGGAATTTCAGTGTTTCACTCATTGATTTTAATTATTTATTCTTTGATTTTAGTTCTCTATTCATCGATTTAGATTAGTGATTTAGTTGATGTACTTGTTTCTACAAGCTCGTACGTAATAAAGGTATTTACAGCACCTAAACTCTTCTTACCGTATCTAAGATACCTTCAATCTAATCTTACAATATCTACGATACCTTGAATCTTACGTTACAGTGTCTACGATACCTTGAATCTCACAGAATCAGCTCCAGTATCTACGATACCTCAAATCTTACGTTACAGTATCTACGATACCTTAGCACTGTAATTATGATACCTTGACTCAGTAGTTATAGTATTTTTGATACACGACTACAATACCTATGACACCTTAACGCTGTACTGACATAACTCACAGCAACCTAACGTTGCAGAATACCCGGCCTGTCGCATAACTTCCTGTACTTCAACGACGACGTGATGCTTGGCGCCCCCGTGTGGCCACACGACTTCCACACGCCTGACGAGGGACAGCGCGTGTTTCTGGCGTGGCAGCTGCCCAGCTGCTCCTCTGGCTGCGCGCACTCCTGGCTGGCGGACGGGTACTGCGACGCTCCGTGTAATGTGTCGCTCTGCAGCTACGACGGCGGTGACTGTATTGGTGACGATGTCAAGATGGGTGAGTGCCCCATGTTAAGATGGGTGAGGGATGGGTGAGTGCCCCATGTTAAAATGGGTGAGTGCCCACCGTCAAGATGGGTGGAGTGCCCAATGTCAATATGTGCGAGTGCCCAATGTCAATTTAAGTGAGTGCGTGGAGCATGTGAAAATGCTGGAGAACATTTGGAACTAGGGTGGCAGTAATAAAAAATGACTTGAAACCTGAAAAACGTAATGGTGTAGTATTTTCCGTCTTTTTCAGTGTTTTTTCTCCACATTGGTTTGAAATAATGTTGTTCTTAGGCTCTGAACGTTGTTGCTCATAATTTCATGCTCTATTGAATATTGTGAGAAATTATTGACGCAATATTTAGTTCACTGGAAAAAAAAAATTATCCTTAATGGAGATAACTTGTCCGCCCAACTGCCTTCCTTTATTTGCCTTATCTGTTGACTTTCTTTTTGTTTTGGTGATTAATATTTTTTTGACCCACTCCCCATGATGGTAGTTTGGTGAGCCTCCCTTGTGCCCATGCATCTTATTCAACCATTTTGCCTCACCTTGAAAGCATAGCTGCCGTGCGACTCTAATGCGTTATGATCCTTGGATCATTGAACGCCTTTATTCTTTTCCCATATTGCAATTATTGAACATTTGATGTATTACAATTTTTGAGCCTATATCGCCAACCTAAAACATTTCGGAACATTTTGGAACATTCCGTGTATACAAAGTTTTCATCATGGTAATGATTATACAGGACAAGAATAATGTATAATATGCTTTGCTTTTGCCTGTCTCTGCATCCTTGAACCAATACTCCTCCCATAACCTACCAACATTTGCTCATATTGCTCTTTGGTTAGAACAACGTCATAACTCAAAATTTTGGAAAATTGACTTATCCATACTGTTAATTTCGCCATTTTTTTTGTTTAAACTGTCGTAACTGTACCTTTGAAATTGAATGAGAGGAACGATTCCATTTTTCGATCAAAACTAATTCCATCAAGCAGTTTGCAGAGTTAAAATCTTTTCTGAGAAATCAAGAAGTTTGATTTGTGACGTTCTTCTTCCCCATGAGCGATATAATACGCCATGCTTTTGCATGTCTCCGCATCCTTGATCCGTATTCACTGTAACGTGACAGCGCATGTCTGAGAGGCAGCTGTTGCGCAGGTGTGGACGCGGTGCTACACTACGGAGAAGATGCTGACATCAGCGGCTACGACGACATGGAGCTGACGTCTGACCAGTGCTCCGGAGGGTGCCTCGAGTCCTGGCTGGCTGATGGCTACTGCGATGACGTGAGAGGTTTTGTCTTCACTGTGGGGTTAGATCGCTTTCTCATAGCTTCATGGTCTTGCTCCTGTTCTTTTTGAGTCTTTTTCTAGCTTTTCACTCATCGGATCAAATTTTATAATCATAACACGTCTTGTGTTACTCTGTTAAACAGTTTTGAGTATTACTCTAGTCATGTATTGCTTAAAAATTTTTATGTTGCGTTTTTAATCTAATGTGTCCATTAACATTCACATTCAATATTAATGGTTAACAGCACTTACTTATTTTTCAGCACGGTTACAATTTTCTGCCAATATGTTCAGTTTTCTTTGAATCGACATTTCGAATCATTTAAGTGTTTTCACCTTCTGCAACATTTCTATGGACGTTGCTGGAGCTCTGCCCAACGTGACCGTGCCTGGCGCTCCCTGACTCACGCGTGTGTTGCAGGCGTGTAACTTGGCAGTGTGTGGCTTTGACTGCGGCGACTGTGGAGCATCTGAGCTGCAAGACCTGCCCCAGCTGCCGCCACCGCTGCACAACGCCACGCAGCGAGCAGTCTTCCCTTTTGGTAACTTGGCTCTCAATACCCTATAATTTGGTTGTTAGACGTAGTATATGTCACTCTTCCCCAGGTAGATAATTGGCATGAAATATCACTGAGCATTTTTCCCCTGGGATGTAGGATACCGCTGGTAGATAATTAGGAGGCCACAAATCGTCACCGAGTACTTTTCCCCTAGTAAGTAGGATACCACAAGGCACTTTTTCTTTTGTAATTTGGTAGCGATGAAGTGCTGTTTTTTCTTTAAATAACTAGACTACTGTGCTATTGGTTTCTGTATTAGCTGGAATGTTACTTTTATCGGCATCTTGTGTTGTTACGCAGGTCTGGAGCCTCATTTTCTGATGCCATTGTATTTTTTTCAGCACACTCTTGCAGGAATTTTCTATAGTGAAATTTCCTACTATACATTTTAGTGAGTGAAGCTCCAATTCATTTCATATGAATGAGAATCAGAGGCAGCAGTTGTCCACAGGATTGAAAACTCGTGTCTCGATTGTAACGCGATAATAACTCTGAAAAATTTGTATTTTCAGCTTTCCCATTTTGAAGCATTAAGATGAATCATACAGTACCCTAGTGGGGAAAATTATTTAAAGCATCAAGATGAATCATTCAATACCCTAGTGGGGAAAATTATTTAAAGCGTTAAGGTGAACCACTGAGTACTCCAGGGGAGTCTATCATTTCTTTAGGTTCAAGGATTTCAATCTGGACACCCGAAAGCTGACGCAATGGTTCTCATTGAAATCTGCTGTCTTGTGTGGCATTGATCCACAGTATCTATATTTTATACGCTTACGACTATCGTACCTGTGCGTCACACCCTTCAACATCATGGCGGGATCTATGATACGGGTTGGCTTGCGTTACATTAGAGAGAGAGAGAGAGAGAGAGAGAGACAAGGAGAGAGAATGAGGGTGAGAAAGAAGGGTGAGAGAAAGAGAGGAGGAGAGAGAGATGAAAATTGTTAAATTTTCATGTTTTTTACATTTTTTTATTTGTTAGGATAGGTTAGTATATGTTATTTTAGGATGGGTTAGGTTAGAATATGTGATGTTAGAATTTGTTAGGTAATGTTGACCGAATTTTTTCACGGGTCCACCTAGCTTAACGATGACATTGGTTTAAGTTAGGTTAGGATAGATGTGTTAGGTTAGGATTGATTTGGTTAGCATAGGTTAGGACAAGATAGGTTGGAATAGGTTAGGTTGGAATATATTAGGTTGGAATATATTATGTTAAAATTTTAATCTGCTCGGAAATAAATCAATTTTAACATGTTCCTAAATACATCAATTTTAATCTGCTTCTAGATCCATCAATTTTAATGTGTTCCTAAATCAATGAATCACTCTCAATGTATAATGTAATGTGCTAACTCAATAAATTTTGAGCTGATCATCCTGCTGGGGTCCTACATTCTCCGCCTGCAGAGCAAGGCGTAGCGTTTACCTTTGCCAAACTCTGGGTTACTGCTCATAGAACCCTCTATTAGTTTCATTGGTTCACTTTCATACCTGGACGCGACTATGAATTCACACTCATGAAATCACTGTTACTTTTTTCTATTGAGCATTCTTTTCCGACTTGGAGATACTTGGAATAAACAAAAATTTAGTTCGCCGATTAGATCAGTTGGTATGTCTGATAATTTCCTGTTTTATACGAAGTGTTCAGTAGTGCGTTTTAAGCCATTTTTCAAGAATCTTTTGGGCCATAATATTTCTAAGATTTCATGATGCTGTGTGATATTAATTCCTCTGTTTAATTCAGTTACTGAAAGCTTGAACTCTGATAATAAGATGCTTAATTCTATTTTGTACGTGCAGGAACGCGTTCAATTTGGCTGGACTTGTCATCGGTTCTAAGCGCAAACACGAGCATAGAAGGAGAATTTTCCACGCACAACGCGACAACGACATCGAAGCCGCCCCCGTACGCCCTGCCTGTGGAGCTCATGCACACAGGTGTGATCGCTGTGACGGCCAGCAGGCCACTGAAGCTCGTCATTGCCGTGTTGGCGCCTGGTTTTGAACAAGTTCTCAACCTGCATGTCAAACTCGCCGACAGCCAATCACATCGCGTCACGTGGGTATGTCAAGCGACTGCTAATGCTTTGGTACGGTGGAGGAAACAAGGTAGAGTCATTTCTATTGGGAAAAATACGCCTCCTCTTGTTCGGCTCGCCAATAGAACGGCTTTATTTCAAGCAAACGTTATGACGTCACCGTTGCGACATGTCGTTAGATCATTAGTGGTGCCGGATTTGGGGCTAGCAGCGCTTTCAGATGTAATATGAGCGCTGCTATTGGTTCGATGCCATGACGTCAGCATTGCCTCACAGTCACCAAAAAAATTACTGGTTTGACCCTATCTTGTTTCTTCTGTCGTTGTGTGTCATCAACTTTTCGTGTAACGTTGGTGCTCTTAGTAGTTAGTGGCGTTGTTGTGTTGAAAAGATGTAGTGCAGTCGATGCATCTTAATAGTTATTTTGTAAAAGATGAAAAATTTTCGTTGAAAATGAATCGCACATACTAGGGTTGTTTATGACATTTTTAGAAGCATGCCGTGTATTAACCTTTGCGAATTTTTTCAATTCAGATGTTTGAATTTGCCTTTCGTGTTTGTCTTCCATATTATGCCATCAGTCGGCACTGCGCCAAGATATTTGCAATGTTGTTGCTAGATTTTATGTCTTTAGTGTTTACTATCGTTTTCATCTCAAATTTAGTTTTTATTACAATTGTATATCCTAGTACCTGCTTCTGAAATATGTGAGGAATTATCGAAATTAATTTATACAAATAATACATTTTCTCCGATATTTCTGTTGAACCAAGCGTCGAGTGCTGCAAAATGTCAAGTCTCAAATTATTTGCAAACTTAGGCTGAATTCAAACGTTGATTAAAGTTAATATACTTTTCTTCTAATTATTCACCATCTTTTTCTACTGATTGGTCATTGACTTCTGATATTTTTATCCCAGGCATTTCTTTACTGCTGTTGAGGTCCTCACTGTTCATCTACCAATACAATGATTATCACTCTAATGTTGCATGCATCTGTGCCAAAGATGAATATCGCATTATTTATGTGTACATTCAATAGTGGGGTTAAATACATGCCTCAGTATTTAACTGAGGTTTTGAAAATGAGTGTGGCTACTATTGAGCAACTGAGGCGTCATTTGGAAATACATATCAATATCATTAGAAAACAAATATATATGCTTTTTTCTATAAATGTATAAATATCTGCTGTCACAAAAGCCTGAAAATTGATTTATTTTCAGTACAACTACTCAGTGTCTCTGACACACAGCGCTGAGGGAGCAGCTGCAGCGGATCTGCAGCAATTCGACGCTGAAAATGTTTCAGCCGCTCCCCTACACTTCAGTTTCCCTCAACTATCTCCTCAGCTCTTGCTTCCCAAGAAAACCAATTTCTCTGCCCGAGCTTCCTCGGATGTACTATCTCAAACGGGCACTCCATATGAAAACGTCGACGTGCATTTGTCGAAATTCGACGCCGACGTCCGAGCACAAGTGACAAACTTAGAGCGCGCGTACGTTGCTGGAGAGCTCACAGAGCTGGGCCTCAAGGTGAAAAAATCCAACGTTATTGAAGCGTACCTCCAAAGGCATCCAAACGGTGAGAATAAACTCCAGTTTCTCGAGGGAAACTGGATTGCCGATTTGAAGCGAAGAGCTTTTCCCAACGCCAATGTTTCTGTTACTCCCGTCAACAATACGATTGGACGCCGTTTGCTGTGGACTGCTCAGGACTCGATGGTCCCGCACAAAAAGACTTCTATAAGCAACCGTGTTGCTCAAATGGATGAGCTCAGAAAACATCGCTTTGGAGCATCTGATTTGGAAGTTGGGCTCTTGGAAAACTATCGCGGTAGTTTCCCATGGGAGAGGCAGTTAGGGTTCACAAATACATCGTCCTTTGATCACGATGAAATTGTGCGAGTCATGCAATCTAAGCTTCAAACTCCGTTGTACATTCGAAGAGACCACTACCATAAATTCTACGGGGATCTCTCACCACAGTTCAGTGGAAGTTCCCAAAAACATTTCAATTCAAAGTACGCAGTTTTTCCTTCGTCCGGTAACAGAGCAGACGTTTTGAGACGGAAGTCATTGCATCATAACCCATCATCTGTGAGGTTTGTTCCTGTGGAACCTCCTGTTTTGCCTGGACGCCGCAAGTTGCTGGACATGTTTGCAGACTCGTTGCTGTACGTGAACCGCCTCTACAACGAGGAGCTGGGCATGAAAGTGCGCAAGGTGCCCGCACACACTCCGCACCTCATCAACATCTCCGTCATGAACGACCTCCAGCAACGGTACACTTGTTCTAGTGGATTTTGCGTGTCCACCGGAAATGACACTATCACCAGCAAATATTCGTGTCATACTTAACTTTAAACAGGGAAATTGCAGTTTCAGTGTTTACTACGTAGTATTTATATTTATTATGCTATGATAGGATGATACATAGGGAAATTGTTCACCATGCTGTGGTAGTATGATCGGGAGGAGAATGATTAACTATACTATGATAGTATGACATGAAGGAGAATGATTTTATATACTATGATGGTAGGATACGAAGAGGAATAATTTTATATACTATGAAAGTATGGGGAATGATTTACGTTACAGTGATAGTATGAGGAAAAGTAAAATGAAATAATATTCCCATCATTTAGTATTATACCTGCCTCTAAAATTTGAGCTTCTATTCGAAATATTACCTTAAAGGAAAGTTGATTAGGTGTTTGTAATCTAATGCAAAATTTTTCCCGCCAGTACATCACAATTTACAGTAAAACCCAGCAAGGCCTCGTGAATCTGCGTTATTTTGTGGCACGGATTCATTTGAGTGTAAATTTGCCCGACTTTCGTAGCTGTGCTGCTGCTTCTTGTGCATCCCAGTCTAACTTTTTCGTCGGAGCATGCATGTTTTTCGCCGCCTAAGCGATTCAATTAATTGGGCGGCGAAAAACATGCATGCACACGGCGAAAAGTTAGACTGGGTTATGGATGAACTGAACTGCTACATTTGGTGTAGAGATCTGTTCAGGCTTCCTTACTACCACTGACTGGCACTCTTGAGAAGACCCTCATAGGATGGGCAATAGGTTAGAGGTGTCTATCGTATGCTCCCCTCAGGGGGATACAACTATTGTATCTATGGGAAAATGTGAGGCCCTGAAATGTGAATTTAATTGGCCTTCTTTTTTGTTTAAATGAAATTTGTTTTTTTATTAAAAACATATTTTTTTGGTTCACTGCTGTCCTGTGCACCTAACTTTCTTTTTCAACTTTCCATCTTGTTTCATAGCCTTCCTTCTTAACTTATTGTATCTATGCGCAAGGGATCTTATGGGGAAACACTTTGTGCATAGATTCTGCGTTCTTTTAATTCCATACTTAATGGGGCAATCATCCTTCCTCTCATTGAAACTCCTTTATTGCTGTTAGAGAGGCTTAGACTAATTTTTCTATATACAAATGATGATTTGTTTGATTCCATAGTGGTTTAGGAAGCTTAAACTAACTTATCTTCTATGATTTCATCTCAAATGGTCATCTATTTCAATAAAGATAAGGAAACATAAATTAATTCATTCACTTTCATCAAATCTTAAATGATTATCTATTTGATTATGGACAAGGGAGTTTTAATCAACTCGTTCTCTAACATCTTATTTCAAATGATATATTCCAATAGGTGTAACTTCTCACTAGTTCCCAATTGATATGTTCCAATATGCGTAACTTGTCACAGGTTTCCAAATGATATATTCCAATAGGCTGTAATTTGCATAGGCTCTCAAATGAGGATATATTCCAATATTGCAAACTTGTCACAGGTTCCCAGCGGAGTTTGAGCAGACGTCAGGGCACCGCGTGAGGCACAGCACGGACATGCAGTACGCGTTCTCCTACTACTATTTCATGCTGGCCGACACACGCACCAGGAGCATAGAGGAAGTCTTCAACGAGTTCGACACCGACCAGTCGGGGTCAGCAATGATCTACCCAATCTCGAGTTTTGAGCTGATCATTTATGATTATAGCCGGGCATGTATGCTTATAGCCGGGCGTGTGTGATTATAGCCGGGCGTGTGTGATTATAGCCGGGCATGTATGCTTATAGCCGGGCGTGTGTGATTATAGCCGGG